>WNYA01000107.1:0-152203 GCA_019512145.1 Engystomops pustulosus
GGCTTGTGTCCTCTCCTGTATATAACCCCCTCACATGGCTTGTGTCCTCTCCTGTATATAACCCCCTCACATGGCTTGTATCCTCTCCTGCATATAACCCCCTCACGTGGCTTGTGTCTTTTTGTGCAACAAAAAGTCTCAAAAAGAAGTCAAAATTTGTGCCTGCCAGGATAGGAAAAAACTGATCATGTATCACAAGTAAAAGGACAGGATCATACATAAAGCACAAAAAAATGCTGCCAAATGTTTCAGTTATACCTCAAAGAAAAAAAAAACTATGATACATGTCCCCCAGTGACTCCTCACTACCTGACTACCTGATCGGCTTCTTCCAGTGTAGTTTTATTTATAGCATCACGTGGCTTGTGTACTCTCGTGTATATAACCCCCTCACGTGGCTTGCGTCCACTCCTGTATATAACCCCCTCACATGGCTTGTATCCTCTCCTGTATATAACCCCCTCATATGGCTTGTGTCCTCTCCTGTATATAACCCCTCACATGGCTTGTATCCTCTCCTGTATATAACCCCCTCACTCCTCTCCTGTATATAACCTCCTCACATGGCTTGTATCCTCTCCTGTATATAACCCCTCACATGGCTTGTATCCTCTCCTGTATATAACCCCCTCACATGGCTTGTATCCTCTCCTGTATATAACCCCTCACATGGCTTGTATCCTCTCCTGTATATAACCCTTCATTTGGCTTGTATCCTCTCCTGTATCTATCCTGTATCTCTCCTCCATAGACTTAAATGGGGGATAAAAGCGAAAAATTGGAAACATAAACACTTTAGGGGTTAAAATGCGGTAAAAAAAATGTTTTAAAAGTGTACACTTTCCTATTTTTGTGCGTTATTGATGGAATAAATTACGCATTTTACTTACTGCTATTTCATTTTAGAACCAATGTTTAAAAAATAGCTGCAATTATTTAACCCTTTCCTAAATCCTAGTCGTCATTTTCTATAAATTGGGAGTAAAACTTGGGATTAAAACAACGTTGCCGATATCTCATAGCTTCCTCTCCCTGTTCCATCTGGTCCCGTCCTATAACAACTCCTACGGATGCAGGAGCGGTCCATCCGCAAAGTATGCACATGCTGTGTTGTTCACGTGCATACAGATCCATCCGGCACAACTTAGGCCCAAAGATCTCCGCCTTTTCACTATGAGTCCTTCCAGCCCATCGTGATTTTACCAAAACGTTCTCGTCTCCGCTCTGCACCTCATGCTGCGCCCGTACTCCACCTTGCATCACAGGATCAGCTTGTGCAAATAAGATAAACCTGGTTGGCACACCCATAGGGGTAGAGCGGCATGTAACGTGACTAGGAGTTTCTTTCTCCACGTACCCATATTATGCTTGAGTATATCTGTAGTTACCTTTCCTCGCCCCCATTGACGGACTCCACGTATACACCCGTGTGGACTTACAGTCCCCTGCTCCTCTGTGATGGATCTGCCAGCGTCTCCATATCATCCTTATGTACTGTACGTCCCTGCTACTCCATGATTGAGGGTAGCTCCAGGCTCCGCCAGGCGGTCCATATCAGCCTGTATGTACTGTCATTCCCCTTCTCCTCCATTGTCTGGTACTGCCCAGCGGTCCCCATATACATCCGGTGGAACTGTACATGTCCCTCCTCCTCCAGGGGAATGAACGGCCTGCCAGCGTCACCATATCACCTGTAGTACTGTCATGTCCCCCTGACTCCTCCCTGGGATGGAAACTGCCCCCAGGCGGTCACCATATACACCTTATGTGACGGTACATGGCACCTGCTGCCCTCCATGTGCTGTAAGCTCCTGCCAGCTTTGTGGGAACCTACTGTATTTAAAGTGATGAATTACATTGCAGACAACACGGCCTCTAACTGTCCTCTACGGGCAAGCTAACCTGCTCAGCTGGAGGAAGGGCATAGACTGACAGACGAGTCTCCGCCCACTTCACCTGGTAGAGATTTAGTAAACACTTCAGAGCGAAATGCCATAACGTTGGAAGAAACGACACACCACAGAGGAGGCATCATTCTGTTTGTTTTCCAAAGGCATCCCACATAATAAGTTGTCAGTCATTGTAACTTTTACAGTTACGCTTTAACTTATTTGACCTCTTTTATATAGGTGTTGAACAATTTGGTATCGCTTATTCTAGCTCGAGTTAAGATTTTTTGCACGTATAAATTTATTATAAAGAGAAAATACATTTTTTACAATAGCAAATTTCACGATAAGCTTTGTCTCCGTTACTGTGACTTTATAATTTGGGTGCCACTATCCATTCTATATTTCTCCATAATTTTTAACTTCCAGGTCTGGGGGAGCACGATTTATTTAGTAATACGGGTACGTGTTTTTTATATACAGACACCTAGAGACCCGCCATTGTGGGTGCCCACCCGCAGCTACGCCCACCTGGGAGGGCTCACTTCACAAGACCATAAGAATACGGCCATGGTAATACCACATCTCCTGCAGCGGCCTCCACTGGGAGTTTACAGAGTATATTGTAGGTAGACTAGTTTCCACCACACCACACACAATCTTTCCATTCAGTATTTTTATTCTTCATCGGTATTGTATCAATTGGCTACAGACTTTAGAACAAAGCCATGAAAATCACGGGAATAATCCCGCAGATCATGGCTGATCCCTTCAAAAGACAGCTTCCACGTTCTGACCATGCATGCCTGATGGTATTGCACCTCAGCTGATCTGAGGCCAATGTAGCTTAATTGCATGAACCACGGTGAGCAAAAAGCTGTTTTTTCTTACCAGTGGACAACTTCCATTAAAAAAAAACACAAAAAACGGAATATGTAAAGACAATACAAAAAAAAAATAATTAATATATATTAAAAACCGTTGGGCCAAGAAAGTGGGATTTTTAGATGTTAAAGATGAGGCCAATTCTCACATCTGTGCCATTGTGTTCATTCAGAGATGTATTTTTGGGGTCCGTATAAGGCTGTACAAGTACAGGGGGTTTCTCGACCGTGGAGCCCGTACACACATAAATGGCACTGCTTTGCCTCTTCGTAGTGCATGCAACATTATATACTTCTCCCAGTGTTACACAGAGGGTTACAAGGTAGATTTCTCCTAATGAAAAATATGAAAAAGTTTCTTAAAAATAAATGTAATAAATGAAATATGAAAAAACATATGGGCCACAAAAATGACCACGAGTCAGTGGTATTGCAAGCCATGTTTTTCAACCTCCAGGCAACCACTTTAAAAAGGAACCATGAGACTTTTATGGACCGGCGGTTTAGTATCTTATATCACCCCATATGAGTGCAGCCTCAGCACCTGCGCTGTAACGTAGCGAGGGAATCGCACATCCTTTGATACACGTTGTAAACCTGAAGCGGTCGTGGCTTCATTACAGCAGACCGGCCCCACCAATACACGTCAGATTTCCTTTTCATGTACTGTCAGGTGTTGGTGTGTGCATGCAGCAATCACTTCCCCAGCCCATTACAGCGCGGAAAAGGACAAAGTACTGGTTTTCTGCTTCTGCGTACTTGCCCTGACAGATCAGGGTTTTCCTAACCTGGGACTAGAAGCCTCTAGTTGTTCCACAATACCGTTTTAGCTTACCCAATGCAGTTTCAGACCTAATCTCAGCGTTTTACAGCACAGATTGTCTTTATCAGCAGGTGGATCCCTCTCACGACCCCGACCTGTAATCCATGATCCTACTGGGTCTTTCAACAGCAGTAAATATGTGACAATTTTGTCCCCAACCCAAAAATTGTTATGTGGCGTTTGCGTAAACAATTCATTTTTTTTTAGCTCCATTCAGACATTTTTATAGTACTTTTTCCCACGTCCCACCAGAAGATCCTTGTCTAATGCCCAAGCTTACATTATATCCGATCCTCTTCTGGTGACCAACGCCTCTAGATGAGAAATTGACCATTACGCAAGCATCTATACAAGCCAATACTAGGTTACCTAGTTCCTGGACCACTATACACTCCCATACATTTTAAAGAGCAGGAGGACACTTCAGACAGTAATCTGTCCAAAATCCTGAAGTCTGTACAGAAACAAGAGACCCAAGGCTTCTTCCGATTGAATTCGTCTTGTCCTCCCAGTGGAGGGGCCGTCTTCTGTGACCATAGCCAATGAGTCCGCAGCCATAACAAGAGCTCAGCATCCACGCATGTTTTATTGCGGGACTTGGGCCCCCCTTTCTCTTTTCAACTGTTCGTGACAACCATTTGCGGTCCAGCGACACTCCACCCGCACTTGTTGGAGCCGCATGTCCTGCAGCGTAAGAAGCAATCCCATACAGGTCTCATCCTAGGCATTCGCACAGATCCCTCCCGTCCGATAGAATTATCCCCGGCTGTCGTATACTTATTTTTTGAGGGTATGGTCTGTCTGTAAGATAACAGCAATTAATGTCATATATATGGAGATAGTGTGAACGAAGCTATAGAGGCAGGGAAGGTTCCTTAAAAATCCTTCCCTTCTAAAGGCAAAGGAAAAAACGGGCGGTGAAATCTGTGTCACTTCTCACACCTCAAATGACCAAATTTTAATTCATTTTGGGGGTCTCAGAGATCTCCTTTGCTGTTGAGTCTGCTCTGGAAAGGCCTTAACTCGCTGCACAAGATTTTACTCTGTATGATACTGTGCCATCTAGTGGTGTACAACCATTAACACGCACACAGCACATATATCATAAAAGCTACCATTAAGCAACACAAACCAAACAGCTCTAGCCAATTTGTTATTGTCCTCACAATAATTATATTAAGATTTCCGTTTTTATTTTTTTTAATAATGGGTCTCAAGGCATCGTATTTCTCCGGACAAGCGAGGCTCCGTCTTGCAAACCAACAACGTGCCTCGGGTGTGAAACGGACCAGTAACCTTGTCCATTCCCATGGACTGAACACATTGCTCAACATGATATTTAAAACGGAACCTTTAATTTTTCACAAGTACATCTAGTGCAGGTTCCCTTAACAGCCCCTATCAAACATCCCTTCATCTTTTCTGAAAAGTAGTTTCCCCCCCTACCGTGCCGTTATCTTGCCTCTATTCCTGTGATGTTCCTGCTTTCGCTAGCCCCTCCCACCTACCCCTCCCCATGCATACACTATGTCAGCACCACATGTGACGGGCGATTCCTTTAATGCAGTCAGTGGTTCGGCAACACAAGGGATCGTGTGCAGCCCCTTAGACTGGGTGTGCGTAAATACCTAGAGTTCCAAGAGTCCAGCTCCATGCGCAGTTAATGAGAAGATGGAGCCCAGAGATCACCTAAAGTTTTTCAGAAGGGCAATACTACTCTGCTCTTCTCAATTTTCAAGGCGTTCTTACGAATTTTTCAGAAATACACAGATAACCTAGACTATGCGGCGACCCTATGCATGGGTGCCAGAGGTGGCACTCTGAGCCCTCTCTCTGGGGCCCCCATGCCATCGCCCAGCACAAAGGTCAACGTTCAGGACTCCAAGACCTGCCAAGGAGGTGTGGACAGACCTGGATTATCATTTGTACCTTTTCTCCGACCCATGATACATCCTGTTAGAGAGACCTTTAGAGGGAAACCTACAATAAAATTCCAGATTTCTCCTCCTTCTCTGTATTTGGTGTCGTCAGGGGCGCCAATAACTTAAATTGGCATTGGCACTTTGTGAAAAATATCTGCTTTAGTTTGTAGTTTTTGGCACTCAGTGCCTAAAAGGTTCGCCATCCCTGTCCTAGGCGGAATGAGTATTAATACCGTCCATTTATTACAAAGAAATCGTTACCCAAAAACACCCCATTTTTATTGCTTAGTAGGCTAATTGAGAAATTCGACTCATTAAATTGTTCTCAATAAAGTTTAATGGCCCATGGAGACACCTGCACAAAGAGTCTGGGTCTGGAAAGCCAAAACCCTTCCCACGTTCACATACCACCACCTATCATCACAGCATCCCGTGCATTCCCTACACCTGGAAATCATTGTGCACAAACAGGTGATCAAAAGTGACCGCGCCAGGAGGTACAACAATGATTTGCCTTAACATCAGCCTACATGTATTAATTTGGTTTTTACTAAGGCCGGACGCGAGAAGTTCTGTACCGGTTGTCTAAACAAAAGCCATGCATAGCGCTGGGGGGGTGGGGCGGGGAGGAAACTCTGAATTTAAAGGCAAGGCGACAAAAACCCAAACACAAACCGATCTGACCCGGCTGCTGATGTCTTGGTCTTTCTCCCTTCTCTCTCTGCTTGGGTTTCTGGAGTAACTTCGGTTTGGCCTGCCGGGGTTGGGCAACTGCAGGGCCTTTCAAGTGCTTTGGCAGGCCCGCCCCTAACAAAAAGAATTACCAACTTTATCATGTGTGTAGGAGACAAAACGCTCCCCTAAAATACAACGGAACCCCAAGTCAGAATATCAACAGGAGGTCGGAACACATAGAGGGGACCTAATATGCAATTAGGATCAGGGACATAAAGATTCTCTCTTCCGCTCCTGACTGTATAACACTCTGCATCCGCTGCTTAGAACGAAAACCCCCCTGATTTTGTTCCTCTTCTTGGCCAATATCCCATGTATCTTCGACACATCACTACACAACCATCCAGTCAAGTCTGAGCTTCCTCTGAATAACATGCAACAAGAAACCTTGTATTTTATTATTTTCTATCACAGTCCTAATAATAGTCTAATTAGATGGAAATCGTCCCTTTGGGGCCAAATATACTTGATCTTGACCGACAGTGGTTGCACTCAACTTGCCAGCGCTGGGGTTCTGGGGGTCAAACCCCAACCGAGGTCAACATGGCAAACATTTTCGTTGTTCCCACCGGTTTGCGTGGCTTCTCCCACACTCCAAAACATACTGGTAGTGGTTAGATTGTGAGCCCCATGTGCCAGGGAACTGATCTTGCGAGCTCCTGTGCAGGCGCTGCGGACTCTGTGTGCGATAAAGCAAAGGAAACAACAGCTCTGATTAAAACCCCCGCAGACCCCAGATCACTGCCACGATCTATAAGCTAGTGGCAGTACCTCCACTAAATGAATAGGAAAGGCAGAAGCGTAATGAACGGCATTATAGCCGTTCTCCCCCAAGGTCTTTAACCAAGTCCGAGACTGGTTTCTGCTCCAGTATCAGCGCAGAGAACCTGTCGCGCATTGAAAGACTCACTGTGACTTGAGCCCTGTAACCACTGATGTCGCCCATAGACTTTAAAACGATTTGTAATGGACCCCGATTTTCCCAGTGATGTCTGTGGGCGTAGAATCGGGTGGTGTTCCATTTCTGTTATATTTGAACAGATCGTTGGATGCAAACTGCTGGGGAATTTTTTCTAGCAGAACTCAATTGAAAGACTCTCTCATGAAACGTTTACATTGTTTTCTACACAATACAACCGTCTTGATGTAGCAGTCGCTTCAGTTATCCTTTTAGCTTTTTGTACTACAGGCGGGTCCCCTACTTAACACCCGACTTACAGACAACCCCTGATGTGGCAATTTCATGTACTTTTACCCCAGACTACAATAAACACTATAACAGTTATCAATGGTGTCCCCTAGCAATTAAAGGGGTTATCCGGTGTAATTTTTTTTTTTTTTTACTGGCCGGGCCTTGGGGGGCTAGTTAAACATTCATAACCATGTACTTACCTCCTCCGCCGATGGCCCGCCCTCCTTCCCTTCGATCTGTGGCCCCTGTTTGTTTATGGCAGGGGCCACGGAACCGGGGGGTGCGTGGCGACAGGGCCTTTGCGGGTCCCGCGTTGTGGACGGCTTCCTGCCCTTCCATCCGTCCAATCTCTCAGCGTTGTAAGCATGGGAGATTTGTTCCGCTGGGACTCCGTCCCCTTCCGGAAGCTCCCTGTGCGCCCTTGAACTGAAACCACACCGGCGCCCGAGACAGACCGGCCGCGCGTGGGACATCGCAGCAACCGGAGGAGGTCGTACCAAAATGTTTATTGTGTTTAAACAGCCCTCCCCAGCCCCGCCATAAGAAATTTTTAAAACCGGATAACCCTTTAATAAGCTTTATTGTTAATCCTGTGGTTTCTTATGACAATTTCAACATTTTTAACATCCAATGTCCACAGACCAAACAAATTTGTCCGGAGGTAACAATTAATAAAATAGACAGTTCCAACATACATACAATCAACTGAAGAACAAACCCACAGCTTCCTATAATCTGGTTTTTACAATTCAAAGTTTAACACGTGACCCTCTAGTGGCCCAAGAAAGAAATAGGAAATATAAATCACCTACAAACACCAGCTATAAAATAAGGAAGATCAGAATTAGCCGATACAAAGTAAAACTAAGTATCCACTTTGTTTTGTTACATGAACCTGAAATTGTTCCGTTTCTTGCCTTCATCTTCACAAACTATCTTTTATATCTTTCCCATGTAAGGAGCTTTATCCCCGTGTAACAATTGTATTTCCTAGCGTCAACCATTTAATACCAATACCTAGACAGCCAAAATTAAACTTATACTTACCTGTACCCCTCAATGAAAGCCGTAAAAACCAAGCCAAAAAAAGGCGAAAAATGTGTTTTTTGTTAAGATTACCACAATGCTAGAAAATATAATAATAATAATAAGTCTTATATTATTACACACACAGATCCGCAGCGCTGCCCAGATTTGTCAAAATCCGTCCCTGTCCCCATGACCCCCAAATCTTGCAAGCGTAATGCGACCATCTGAACCACCATGCCGCTCCTGTACCATTTGGTACACATATTAAGGCTAGGCTGTGTTCAAAGCACTTTTTTTTTTTTCCCCCCATCCGCTAGACTTTACTGCACTGCATGGAATACATTTAAAAACTGACAAAATGCGATGCATTATTGTCCTAAGTGATTTTTATTTTTTTAAAGCAACGCTTTAAAAACATTATTTCACAAACCTTCCCCTTCCCCTCCTATCCTCTTCATGCACCTTCTAAGCCCATCCCACTGTTGTTACCAAGATGAAGAATTTTAAGAAACGATTTGGCATGAAAGGAAGGTGGCACTTTATATTTTTTTTTTTTTTTTTTGGCAAAAAAAACGTGTGCACCCAGCCTAATTAGCCCTCACCATTCCTAAATCGAATAAAAACAAGTCAGGGGAGGCAAAAAAAAAAAAAATCCATCGATCATCGATGACATGTTGCTGCAATGTCACATGTCCAGCAACTGTAAACAAACCTCACAACCAGTAAAATAAAACCCACTTACATCTCAGTTTTTTATTCCTCCTAGTGAGGAAAAATAAAAGCTCTGATGCGATTGGTCCTGCGGGTAAATACGTCATTGGTATACGCCGCCTATTGTCTATAAGCGCTCCCCCTCCCCGCAGGCCAAATGGTACAGTCTATAGAGAAGCTGCTCTAAGTGTAAGTCTACTACTGTGGAAGACTCTCACATCTCCTTCCTCCTTGCGGTCACAACCGCTCTCCTATCCCGCCTCCACCGGTCCTGGTGTGCGCCGCCAGCTCCCGCCCTCCATTATGAGCGGCCAGCATTACACCCGGTCCGTTGTGGTCTCTCCCCCTATAATCCCCCGCACTTACTTTCGCCTGTGATTTCTTTGCTCGTCATCTCCCCGTAATACTGCGTCAGTCTCCCGCGCTGCCGCCATTTACAGGGGGGAACCCGCCCTTGACCAGCTGCAAAACAAGCACCATAGGCGCGTAAGTCTGGGCTGCTAGTGCAGAGCGGGCGGGACTGTTTGTTGCTCTCAATACTCGAATGTTACACAGCGCGCTCTATATTGTGACCTGGCAACCATAGGAGGCCTATGTTGATTTATATAAAAGTTTTGAATTCATGTAACTTTAATCTAAAAAAGTATTAGAAAACAAAGTTTACAAGGTATTATATTATAAATATATTCAAATGTTACAATTGCAGGAAAATACGTATGTACAAGGGACCCTAGTTGGGGTGAAGTCAGGGGTGTCACCAGCCATGAGGCAAGTTGAACCTCTTCCTCAGGCAGCATCGACACCTGCAAGCAAAGGGGGGTGGGGTTGTTAACGCTGCCTTAGTGTGTATGTTTAACACTTGTTTAGCACGTGTATTTTGGTAAACATGTTGACAGCAATGTCTTAAGGCGAATCTCTCTTTCTCACTTTGTGATGAGTTGAAAACACATGTTTATTGCCATGTTGACCGCACCTCTATGTCATCATGTCCCCGGGGGGTAAGACTAAAGTGTTTAAATGCAGGACCGCTCAAATCCCAAATTAACAGTAGTGTCTACTCCTTTACATCACCCCTTTAAATGGCTGTATCCTCTCCCTGTACACCCCCCCACATGCTTGTTCCTTCCTGTTATAACCCCTCACATGGCTTGTGTCCTCTCTCCTGTATTACCCCCTCACATGGCTTTTTCCTCTCCTGTACCATAACCCCCTCAGCACATGGCTTGTATGCCTCTCTTGTATATAAACCCACTCACATGCTGTGTCCCTCTCCTTAAATTATAACCCCCTCCACATGGCTTGTATCCTTCTCTTGTATTAACCCCCTCACATGCTTGTGTCCTCTCCTGTATATAACCCCTCACATGGCTTTTTATCTTCTCTGTAGTCTAACCCCTCACATGGCTTGTGTCCCTCTCCTGTATCTAACCCCTCACATGGCTTATCTTCCTCTTGTATATACCCCCCTCACATGGCTTGTATCCCTCTTGTATATAAACCCTCACATCCTGTATCCCTCTCCTGCATATAAAACCCCCTCACATGGCCTTTTTGGGCCTCTCCTGTATATACCCCTCACTAATTGGCTTGTGTCCCCCTCCTGTATATAAACCCTCACATGGCTTGTGTCCTCTCCTGTATATAACCCTCACATGGGCTTGTGCCTCTCCGTATATAAGACCCTCACAACATGCCTTGTAATCCTCTCCTGGCATAAACCCCTCACGATGCGCTTGTTCCTCTCACTGATAACCCTCACATGCTGTATCCTCTCCGTATAATAACCCTCACAGGGTTTCGTTCCTTCGGCTCTAAGAACCCCTCAATGCGCGTGTCCTCTCCTGTATATAACCCCTCACATGGCTTTGGTCCTCTCTGTAGTATAACCCCTCACATGCTTGTACCTCTCTGATATAACCCCACCCTCACATGCCGTTGTCCTGCTCCATGCATATATAACCCCCCTACACATGGCTTTGTGTCCCTCCTGTATATAACCCCCTCACATGGCTTGTGTCCTCTCCTTGTATAATACACCCTCACATGGGTTGTGCTCTCCTTATTATAACCCCCTCACATGCTTTCTCTGTATACCCCTCAATGCTATCCTTCCGCAATATAACCCCCCTCATGGCTGGTGTCCTCTCCTGTTAATAACCCCCCAATGGCTGGTGTCCTCTCCTGTAAGTATAACCCCTCACATGCTTGTGTCCCTCTCCTGTATAAATAGCCCCCTCACATGGCTTGTGTCCTCTCTGATATAACCCCTCACAGGGCTGTGTCCTCTCCGTGTATATAACCCTCACACTGGCTTGTACTCTCCTTATAATAACCCCTCAATGCTTGTTGTCTCATCTCTGTATATAACCCCTCACATGGCTTGTGTTTCTCTCCTGTATATACCCCCTCACCCTGCTTGTGTCCTTCCTGTATATACCACCCCCTCCATGCCTGTATCCTCTCCGCATATAACCCCCTCCACATGGGCTTGGTCCTTCCTGTCATAACCCCCTCACAATGGCTTGTGTCCTCTCCTGTATATAAACCCCTCCCATGCTTGTGTCATCTCCTCTTATATAACCCCCTCTATGGCTTGGTCCTTCCGTATCTATACCTCCGTCAATGGTGTTCCTCTCACGTATATAACCCTCACCATGGCTTGTATCCTCTTCCTGTATATAACCCCCTCACGCCTTGTGGTCCCTCATCCTGTACATAACCCCCCACATGGCTGGTACTCCCTGTATATAACCTTCATTTGGCTTGTATCATCTCCTTTAACCCCGCGACTGGCTTACCTCTGTATATAACCCACATCAGATCCCGGGTTAAATAGGGTATGCCCTCCGTATAAAACCCCTCCAGTGGCTGTATCCTCTCTTATATACCCTCACATGGCTGATCCTCTCCTGTATATAAACCCTTCATTTGGCTTGTATCCTCCATCCTGTATCTATCCTGTATCTCTCTCCTCCATAACTTAAATGGGGCATAAAAGCGAAAAATTGGAAACATAAACACTTAGGGGTTAAAATGCGGTAAAAAAATGTTTAAAAGTGTACACTTTCCTATTTTTTGTGTGTTATTGGTGGAATAAATTACGCTTACTTAGTCTGCTATTTCATTTTAGAACCAATGTTTAATAGCTGCAATTATTTAACGCTTTCCTAAATCCTAGTCGTCATTTTCTATAAATTGGGAGTAAAACTCAAAACAACGGGTATAAATGCGATGGAAAATAGGAATGTAAATAATTCATTTTGTTGATTATTTGATATATTACAGCTGATTGTTATGGGCGTTTTGGTTTCTTTGTATCAGCTTCCAGATGGCCTCTATATGGAGAAGATGATTTCCATGTCCGACGTGATAATAAACATAGCGGTTTGTAAATTCACAGACAGATATGAAAAGGATTTATGGTGACCATGGAGACCAACTTCAAAGCTAAAAATAGAGGAGTAAGACTTTAATCCTTACTGCCCATGTTAAAATGGTTTTAGCGGGCGCTGATGTGTTGTGTCCTTATAGGACTCGTAATTAAAATATAATGAGGCCAATTTATGGCACATTTCATGCGAAAAGAGGTACGTCCCAGGAACGTTTTAGTTTTTTTTTTTAATGTATATGTTTTTTTTTTAAAAAATTAAATAATTCATTTTTATTTTAGACAGGAAACCAACAGCAATAATGGGGCACATTTACTTACCCGTCCGGAGGAGTTCACATTGTCCAAACGGAATGCACTGTGCCGCGATTCACTAAGATCATGCACCCGATGTGTCGCTTCCCCGCTCAGGTCCGCAGGAGTTCGCCTTCTTCCTCCTGGTGCATGTAAGTGTATTGTCTTGAGACACAATTTGAGTGTTAAATCCCGTGCTTAGTCCGAATCAGTTGGATCGGTTTCTGTCGCATGAAAGCAGCGCAGTTGCGCCAAAATCCAATCGTGTGCAACACAATCCCCTGTTAAATACCTGTCACAGCCGTGAAAATCCCGAAAACTACGGAAAATCTGACGATGGTGCGATCCGTGACCCTTAGTATATAAGCCCCAATGTTTAGGTGTCGGTAAAAAGTGGACTGTTGTACAACCGTCTTTTAGTCCGATCTGTTCCCAGTCCATGTCTGGTCCATGTTGAAAATGGATGCTGTCCTATAAATTCCCTTTTTGTAGCTCCATAGACTTGAATGGGGGATAATAGGAAATAAAAGTTCTGTTTGTAGCTTTATTTTTTTCACAAGGCACCGGTCGGGCACATGAATTGTTGTAGATAATAATAATAAATCTTTATTTATATAGCGCACACAGATTACACAGCGCTGCACAGAGTTTGTCATATCAGTCCCTGTCCCCAATGGGGCTCACAATCTAATCAACCTACCAGTATGTTTTGGGGTGTGGGAGGAAACCGGAGGACCCAGAGGAAACCTACGCTAACACGGAGATAACATACAAACTCTTTGCAGATGTTGATCCAGCATTCATTAAAATGTTCTTTAATGTTATCTGTATTAAAAAGTTCCATTAACCCCATAAGGACCAGTCATTTTTTTTTTTTAGTTTAAATTTTTCCGCCTTTAAAAATCCATAATTTTTTAGTTTTTTCATTTACAGAGCTGTATGAGGGCTTGTTTTCTGTGTAATAAATTGTACTTCTTAGTGACAGCATTTTGTATTCCATGCCGGTTACTGGGAAGCTGGGAAAAAATTCCAAATGATGAAATTGTACAAAAAAACCCCACATTTGTTCGTTTTCTTTTAGACACATTTTTTCACGGCTGTTACTGAGCACTTCGAATGATGCCTCTACTTTATTCCTTGGGTCAGTATAATCACAGCGATACCAAATTTATAAAGGTTTTATTGTGTTTGATAGACTTAAAGAAATGAAAACCTTTTGTACAAATAGTTTTTCTTCATTTCGCCTTATTCTGATGCGAACAACATTTTCATACTTCTCATACGAATCTACATAACATTTTTTGCGGGACTTGAAGATATTTACATTGCTACTATTTTTGGGAATGTCCAACCTTTTGAACACTTCTTAGTACATTTTTTATGTGTTGCAAAATGGCGCAAAAGATGCGTTTTAGACATTTGGCGCTATTTTGCATTTCAGAGTTCACTGCCAGGAATAACCATTTTTATATGTTTATAGATCAGAGATTTTGGGACGCAACGACACCTAACTGGATTAGGATTTTATGTTTATTTTTATATCAGTTCTAGGGAAATAAATTAACATTTTTTTTACTTTGTACTTTTTATTTTTTACTACTTTTAAGACTCCCAAGGGTACTTTAACCATCGGCAGTCTGATCATTCCTACCATATACTGCAGTATTGTAGTATATGGATAAATTGCTAGGGAGCTGTAACAGTGTGCTTTCTGCACACTGTTACAGATCCTTCCCAATGACACATACTAGGTTGGCATGGGAATGGTGCTCTCTGACGTCTGACGTCACAGGAAGGGCCAACCAAAGATAGCGGCGCGGGACACCTTGTCCCCAGGCATTGGGTTACTAAACTAGCAGCCCCCTAAGGCCAACCAAAAATGGCGGTGCGGGACACTAGCAGCCCCCTAAGGTAGGGTATGAAATGTCATTTATAGAATTCCCTCTTTTATGTGAAATATCACCTGTTTTCCTATTTAAAAAATAAATAAATGATAAAAAAATATAAAAATTATGAAAAAATTATTAAAAAATTTCCCCCAAAGTCAGGCAAATATGACTCTTTTCACCGCATTTTCACTTGAGGTGAGTCATCTTGTCCCCGGGCTCCAGGATGCTAATTATAAGTCATTTTTCCAGGCGATCCCGGCATGTGAAGATGAAAAAGGACCAGCACCAGGATCGGGCTGCAGAGGACTGTAGGTTATTATCAGTAGTTTTCCTTTAACACAACTAAAGAGCCACAAAGTACAACTGAAAACATCCGATGACGTGAAATATTCCTAATTTAGTTGCTAAGAATGGATCAGGCTGGAGTTTAGGCTAATATCTTCCCGCCACGTAGCAAGTAGTAGGGAAGATGAATGCAGACGCACGTTGCGAGGCAGAGTCACGGTTCATTAGCTGGGAAATAAGCGTCATCTTTCACGGCATACGCCGGCCTGGAGATTCATCACTGACGTGCACTCTGTACATTTTGAGTAATTTTTGTTTATTTTAGACCCCGCAAATTAACTTTAAATGTTTCTTTGGAGATTATGAATATTCTAAAGGGATTTCAATGCTGGATGGAACAAAATGCTAATTCCCCCTGCAGAAGATGATGGAAGAGTATTTAGCATTGCGGCAGACCTTAAGCCCCATCAGTCATGTCTGATAATGAGTCCAGTGGAGGGTAAGCGTCTTGTACCACCCGATTCCCAATGCCAGGCGGCTGGTGCGATAGAACACATCTGGCTACTTAATGAGAGATGCATTGCGGGAAAGTTTACTCTATCCCCGGTGCTTGATAAAACATATGGACTCATCAAAGCTGTTGCCACTGTGTCTGTCCCCTTGGTTTTCAGTATTACCGGCACTTGACTATTTCAATCTAACGGGATGGAGATAATTTCAAATAGAAATAAGATACAGCTATGAGAAAAAGAAAACATCATCTTGTTTGATTCTACGGTTTACATATCATGACATACAGGGGTGTAACTAGGAGAGGCAGGGTCCCATAGCAGACTTCTGAATGGGGCCCCCATCCTGCTTAAAAATACACATATCACGCTCATGTACAAACATGCATTGCTATACCTCTTGGTTTGGTGTGAAAATAAAGCAATGCAAAATGCATACAGCGTGCCGCCATGTAGTATAAAATGCATCCAGTGTGCCGCCATGTAGTATAAAATGCATACAGCGTGCCGACATGTAGTATAAAATACATACAGCATGACGCCATGTAGTATAAAATGCATACAGTGTACCGCCAAGTAGTATAAAGTGCATACAACGTACCACCATGTAGTATATAATACATACAGCGTACCGCCATGTTGTATAAAGTGCATACAGCATACTGCCAAATAGTATAAAATGCATACAGCCCACCACAATGTAGTATACAATTCATACAGAGTACTGCTGTGCAGTATAAAATGCATACAGAGTGCCATGATGTAGTATAAAGTGCATACAGCGTGCTGCCACGTAGTATAAAATGCATACAGCATACCGCCATATATTATGAAATGCATGCAGCGTGCCACCATGTAGTATAAAATGCATACAGCGTGCTGCCACGTAGTATAAAATGCATACAGCATACCGCCATGTAGTATAAAATGCATACAGCGTACCACCATGTAGTATAAAATGCATACAGCATACCGCCATGTAGTATAAAATGCATACAGCGTACCACCATGTAGTACATAATACATACAGCGTACCGCCATGTAGTATAAAATGCATACAGCGTACTGCCATAGAGTATAAAATACATACAGAGTATGGGACGCTGTATCTAAACTAACGTTGAGATGCAGAAATGTAACATGGGTTGGATGCCATAGGAAAGTAAAAAATAAGTTAAAAGGATCACCTTCTTCTTCCTGGTGCATGTAAGTGCAGTGTCTTGCGACACAGTTTGAATGTTAAATCCTGCGCTCAGTCCAAATCAGTCGGATTATCCGATGGCAGGACCCTAATTTCTGTCGCAGGAAAGCCGTCGCAGCCGCGCCAAAATCCGATCCCATGCAACACAATCCCAGCTCAAATCTCTGTTAAATTTACCTGTCAAAGCTGCGCAAATCCTGACGAAAGTGCGATCCGCGACCCTTAGTAAATAAGCGCCAAATGTCTGTTTTCAACAAATCTCCCGGTTAGATTTTGTACTGGTTCAGTCTTGGCTCATATTTTCTCATTGTTGATCTCGGAGAGGACGGGGCACCATTGTTGGGGGGGGGCAGGATATGAGGTAATTTACCAATATACATCTATTAATAGATCTGCTCCGCTTTCTTGATATGTAAAGTGAAGCCTCCTGTCTTTTACCTCATCAGCCGGACATTCCTGACCATAAAATGGCCGCAGATGGAGGGTCATGTGATCTCTATCTGTTTGTGAACAATCGCCCTGCCAGAACCTTAATCTTATATTCATGAATACTATAAGGTCCTGGCAGGGTGATTGCTCATGGACACACAGAGGGTTATTTATCATATGATATCGTATTTATCATGTGATTGCCCCCCCACTTCTTCGGTGCAGCCGGATATATCACGAGGCTCCAGCCTCTTGATGTATCGGACGGGGTCCTGCGCAGAGTTTAGCTCAATGACAGGCCCTGCCTGGTGTAGCAAAGAACGCAGCCGGCGAATTTTCACATATGAAAATTTGCAGGCTGCAGTGACAGCAAAGGAACGCCCAGTGCCACCCCACCCCCCTGGCCAGTCGCACCACTCCTTCATGCCCCCACCAGCAGATTGGGGAAAAGCCCTGATAAATATCCCCCATTGAGATCTCAGTTTACTTTCTGGGACTTTCAATGAGAGTAATATCAAAGGGGCTCCCCTGTCACAAGATTTTAGCTCATTAAACTGTTAGCAAAGGAGAAGAGTCATATTTTGCTTCAGAGGAGTCAAGTTTACAGGCTGAAAGCGGAATGTCACTTTAGATGCCCCGATCTTTAGTTCTATAGTAGCTAAATACATTTTTGGCATCTTATTAACCCCTTACCGACATGTGACGTAATAGTACGTCACATGCCGGGGGCGGGTGCATGGAGAAGGCTCGTGGGCGGTAAGTCTTTGCTGCATATTGCTATATTTCATATTGCCATACGGTATCTGAAAATGCCCGATCTACCAAAATGTAAAAACGTTTTTTCACTGCGTTTAACCCGGTGACGAAAAATAGTGCCCAACGTTGAAAATGGCACCTTTTGTTGCCATTTTATAAAATATAAAAAACTCTATAAAAAGTGATCAAAAGGTTGTACAGTCCTAAAAATCGTAGCATTGAAAACGTCATCCAAAGTCACAAAACATGACACCACCAACAGCTCCGTACCCCAAAGTATAAAAAAGTTATTTGACTAGAATATGACAAAAGAATTTTTTTTGTACAGGTTTTAATTTTTGTAAAAATATGACAACTTTATAAAACCTATACAAATTCGGACCCAAAGAATAAAGTAGACATGTCATTTGGGGCTTACAGGGAAATACGGGGGAAAGGGGTTAAAGATATGAATTTTTTTCTTTCAGATCCCATAAGGCCAGCAGTTCTGTGAGCTACAGATCCGGAGATACAGAGAGTTAAAACATAGTTAGAAATGTGAACTTTAGATAAAGATCCAATTTAACTGCCTGTATCTGGTTTTGAAACTGAAAGATGAGATTATTATCAGTATTATGACACCTGGAGCATCTGAAATGACACTCCACCCTTCTAAACTTGACTCATCCCAGGCAAATATGACTCTTCTCTACTCATTTCCCCATGACTTTGGAGGAGATTTTTTTTTATAGGCAAGAATTTATCATAAAAGAGGGAATTCTAGAACAAACATTTCATACCCTTCCTGAAGGGGCTGCTAGTTTAATGGGCTAAAATATAGTGACAGGTTCCCTTTAAGGTTTTTTCCCTTCTCTTTGCTTGAAACTAAAATGTAGCAGGTGTCCTGCAGACGGCAGCCGGATTTTCCCAGAATTTCCTTGTAGTAATTTTGCCCATTGTTGCTCTACAACACAGAGATGACCTGATTACCGCCGAATGTTTGGGTTGATAATATACACTCAAAATGACACATATTAGTTTTGATATAACATGGGGTGTGTACCCGCGCCTGATCGTGATGTTTAGGTATAAATAGTCTTTGGTTATTTTAGCTCTTTAGAAAACCTTGTCCATTTAATCAAACCTGACTGGCTTACAGAAACTTTGGCAAAGTAGAGGAACTGTCCAAAACTATCTTTAAAGGAAATCTAAATCCATCATGATAAACCCGGGACACTTACTCATAGATCCAGGCAGTGTGACTGTGGGAATCTTTTTATATTTGTTATCCATGGCCTCCTTCCTTCTAAAATCAACTCATAAAATTATGAGGAGCATTACCATAGACGCTTCACAGGCTGTTACACTGTGCTGAGATTACATCAGGCAGAGAGAGGGGGAAGTGCTGAGGGAGCAAAGGCGAGAAGGCGCAGTGTAGCAGCCCATGATACTGCAGCAAAGAAGGGCTTTGGAAACACCCCCAGAGCCCTTCTGACTATTAACATAATTTTAAAAGTTGATTTTAGAAGGAAGGAGGCCATGGATAACGAATATAAGAAGAATATGACCTGGATCTATGAGTAATGTCCCTGGTTTATCATGATGGATTTTATGGTAGATTTTCTTTAACAAATTTCCGATTCAGCTGCCAGGAACATCAATCGGGATATAAAGAAAAAACTGAAAAGCAACTTTTATAGAAATCCAGGATTCTTTTATGCAGAGATGTCTTAGCAGCTACAATAGGAAGATCATTGTAAACCATGGATAGTGAGAAGCAGCATTAAAGGGTTATTCTCGTCTGGGCATTCACATTCAGTTTGATAAATCTGCCATATATAAACATTTCTTCAATTACATGTTATTAAAAAAAATGTTCCTGTGTGAAGATAATTTCTCATAAATGTAGTCATTTTGTCCCTTAGAAACGAGATAGCTTCCTCGGTTACAGCCACGTCTGCTGGAGGGATTGCACAAAGAAACAAAGGGTGTTTGTATATGAAATGTCCGGGAGTTACTGCATGTCCCGCAGCCGTCCTGTGGTAATGATTGCTGAATCCAGGAGGTCAGGCAGGACTCAATAGCGCAAGTCTGGCCACCACTGCCAGAGTGTGACGTGGTCGTAACCGAGGAAGCCATCTGGTTTCTAAGGGACAGAATGACTACATTTATGAGAAATTATCTTCACACAGGAACTTTTTTTTTAAATAACATCCAATTGAAGAAATGTTTATAAATGGAAGATTAGTGAAACTGAATGTGAATGCCCAGGCGAGAATACCCCTTTAATGTGCAGCATCTTGTCTGAAATAAACTTGAACAACCCCTTTAAATTAATAGTCCCCGCTCCACGTTCCCCTGATATCGCTGCATCTGGTCTTTTTTTGCATTCCACTTTTTGTGTTTCCAATCAGTGCCAGCCAATCAGATGCGTCACTGCCATAGCCAATGATTGGCCTTGTCTAATGTTGGGGTATTGGGAGGCACACCGAAAGTAGGCCATAAAGTGGACCAAACTTGTGAGTAACGTGGAGTGGAAAGGTCAATTTTAATAGACTGTCTAGACCATAGCAAACCCTTTGTAGTCGTGAAGGGGTTTTAGAAAAAAACCCTTTTTTTGGGCTGGGGTTGGTTTGGCAAAAAAAATAAAAGAAAGTACAGACAGTCCCCGGGTTACGTACAGGATAGGTTCTGCAGGTTTGTTCTTAAGTTGAGTTTGTATGTAAGTCGGAACTTTATACTTTATAATTGTAACCCCCGTCAAAATTTTTTTGGATTTTAAAAATGTTGGGTTGTCATAAGAACCAGCATTAACAATAAATCTTAACTACAGACAGCCTAAGGCTAAAGTACAATAAATTACCAACATCCAGAGGTCTGTTCAATAGGAAGATCATTGTAAACCATGGATAGTGAGAAGCAGCATTAATGTGCAGCATCTTGTCTGAAATAAACTTGAACAACCCCTTTAATTAATAATCCCCGCTCCTTGTTCCCCTGATATCACTGTATCTGGTCTTTTTTGCATTCCACTTTTTGTGTTTATAATCAGTGCCAGCCAATCAGATAGGTCACTGCCCTAACCAATAATTGGCCTTGTATGTTGGGGGTATTGGGAGGCACACCGAAAGTAGGCCACAAAGTGGACCAAACGTGATGTAACGTGGAGTGGAAAGGTCAATTTTAATAGACTAGACCATAGCAAACCCTTTGTAGTCGTGAAGGGGTTTTAGAAAAAAAACCTTGTTTTGGGCTGGGGTTGGTTTGGCAAAAAAAATAAAAGAAAGTACAGACAGTCCCTGGGTTACGTACAGGATAGGTTCTGCAGGTTTGTTCTTAAGTTGAATTTCTATGTAAGTCGGAACCGTATACTTTATAATTGTAACCCCAGTCAAAATTTTTTTGGTCTCTGTGACAAAATGTTGGATTCTCATAAGAACCAGGATTAACAATAAATCTCAACTACAGACACCTGTAACAACTGTTATAGCTGATTATTGTAGCCTAGGACTAAAGTACAGTAAATTACCAACATCCAGAGGTCCCTTTGTAAGTAGGGGTCGTCTGTAAGTTGGGTGTTCTTAAGTAGGAGACCGCCTGTATACTTATCCAGCTCCAAGTTCCTCCTTCACTCCAGTCTTGGTTTGAAGTTACGGGAAATAACAGGACCCACGACAGCCAATGATCGGCCTCCTCGGACCTGGGGACAACAAAAGAAATAACATCCCCTGGTCAGCAGAAGTGATCTCCCAATCCGAGGAGGCCATTCATTGGCTGAGGTGGGTTCCATGACCCTCCGGAACCTTCAGCCGGGAGCAACAGTGGAAGACCGAAAGCATCTGAGCCAGAGTAGGGTAGGTATTTTATTTTTGCCACTCCCTACAACAGCCAGCCCTCACAGAGTTTTTTCCAAAAGACTTGTACACCACGGAATGTGACATCATTAGAAACCTCACAAAAAGTGATGGTTTAATTATTTTTTTCCAGTTGGGACCTTCTTCACTGACAAAACAAGAAATGGGAAGCAGGGAGGGGAGAATCATAACTCCCTCTACAACCATCTCCTCCTAATTCATCAGAGCGCAGAAACATGTTACAAAGATCCACAGAGGAGTCTGCACAGCAGGAAAGTAAGTAGCAGGAATGCCTGAATCACTTGATTAAACATTCAGCACGGCTACATTTTTGAGAAATTATCTTCACACAGGAACATTTTTTTTAAAACAACATCGAATTGAAGAAATGTATATATATGGCAGATTAATGAAACTGAATGTGAATGCCCAGACGAGAATACCCCTTTAAGGATTTGACCCACACTTATAGAGCTGGTCAACCGGCCAGGGGTTCTGCTTATTCATTAGGGGGTCATCCAGGCACTCCTCTTTCTTCAGAGGCCGCCATTCCCCTGGGCACCAATTCTCGTGATTGTGCAATAGATGCCGGCTTCGATGACAGGAGACGTCAATGGGGCGGCGCATCTGCAGTAAATCTCCATGAGCGACTAGAGCAGAAAGCAGGCAGCGCTTGCACACTGGATGCCATCATCACCAGCATCTAGTGCACAAGGGCGGCAATTGGAACCCAGGGGAATTGTGGCCAGTGAAGAAATAGGAGTGCCTAGACGGCCCCTTATTGAGTTGATCAGGTGTAGCATTGCTGAGTTGGTCTGGTGTAGTGGGGATGAGTTGGTTGTGTGTAGCAGGGCTGAGTAGGTCGTCTGTAGCATGGCTTATTTGAGCAGGTATAGCAGTGGTGAGATGGTGAGATGGTCAGGTGTAGCATAGCTGAGTTGGTCGGATGTAGCAGGGCTGAGTTGGTCGGATGTAGCAGGGCTGAGTTGGTCGGATGTAGCAGGGCTGAGTTGGTCGGATGTAGCAGGGCTGAGTTGGTCGGATGTAGCAGGGCTGAGTTGGTCAGGTGTAAGCTTCCTTCACATGTTACATTGCATTTACAAATACAATACAAATGTCCAGAGGCAATGGGAAGGCAGCCTCAGGGTGCATTCAAGCCTGGCATCCGGACACATGCATTTTCATGTTACTATGCGTTTTCCAGTCTTTAATGTGTTTTTCCAGCCTCTAAGGTCTGTTCATGCATATTTTACAGTGACACATGTCCAGGCTGCTTCTGCAGTAGCAACCTTGAAAATGCCGCCCTAAACTGGCAAGCAGGGACCCCCGTCCAAGGCTAGATTATTAACTCGTCTCATGGCAGGTGCGCCCCTGCGCATAGGAATGGGACAATTTGTACACCTTTGTGGCAAATCTAAAAGAATACAGTTTTACAATAGAGGTTTTGGAAGAAACGTATCAGTATAATGTCACAGATCTTTATGGCGCAAAACATACGTTTTTATTATATACGTTAATTATACGTTAATTAGCCAGTATATTTGGCACTGCACCCTGCCCGTTCTCCACCCTGATAGTGGCAGCTTTGCTTGTCTGCCTTGGGCATTAAAATGCTTTGTCTCGGCCCTGCTGAAGCCACTAAGTAACACTATTGACCTTTTATAAAAGCATCTCAGGACGTATGCTCTGAGCGCTCCTAGCAGGCGGCAGGTCCTAGGCTGAAGCAGAAGAACGCTGTGTGTGCGCTGGGAGCTCAGTCACTCAGCACAGGCGATGGGCGAGACACAATGACGCTGTGAAAAGGCCAGAGTTCATAGCACACACAGCTTTCTTCTGCTTCAGCCCAGGACCTGCCAACTTCTAGCGGCACTCAATTAGTAGTATGTGACTTTGCAGTTAAAGGAAACCTTCCTCTATGGATCTACTTATTAAGGTCCATCCGGTGGTAGGTGCATCTAATGTATGTAAGGATAACCCTTTTTAGGGCTAATCCTTTTTTCCCCTCAATCTTTTTAAATCTTGAATCAAATGCAAATTTTTTAAAGAGTCTACTGGGGCGTGGAATAGCTGGAGCTGAGGCTATACGGTGTGGCTATTCAATGCCCCAGTAGCTTCTTTGATCCTCCGGAATTCTGCTCATGCGCAGAAAGCAGGTCGACGGCTACACACTCACTCTTGGCTCCGAAGCCGGAGCTTCTGCGCATGCGCAGAATTCCAGCTTTGCAAACGAGTCTGCGCAGCTCTGCGTAGCTGCACGCTGAAGATGTCTGGGTAGGAGGATCAAAGAGGCTACTGGGGCGTGGAGTAGCCGCGTTGTGTAGCCTCAGTTCCGGCTACTCCTTGCCCCAGTAGCCTCCTTAGAAAATGTGCATATTACCCTAATTAAAGATTAAAAAAGATAGAGGGGAGTCAAGTATTAGTCCGAAAAATTAGCCCTTACATACATTAGATGCACCTACTACCGGATCTACCTTAATAGGTAGATCCGTAGTGGTAGGTGTCCTTTAAAAACATTTGGTTAGTGGCCCACTGAGATCTGTTTGCCGTCCTGTGCTGAAACCCTAGCTACGCCACTGGCTCTGTCGAAAGCAGACAAGTGCCTTCCACCATATCTTCCTGTGGTGTTGGTTCAGTGCCCACATCGGGGGAGGCCCTAAAGCTATGCTGGGTCCACCAGGCACCATTGAGGAGTCACCACGAGTTGCTTCTCTTGGGAAGGGATGATAAGGTGTGGTGCACCCAAATGGGAAATAAGTCCAGAGAGTCAGGATCTGCAGTGAACTGTTTCCTTCTTTACTGAGGAAATTCAGGTGCAAAGCAAAACAGCAAATCAAAGGACTGACTTTTTCAATCTCCTCCCTGGCAGAAAAAGGGTTAATGCTGCGGAGAGGCCTGAGCTAGCTGTCCATCTCTTTCTCCAAAGGCTGGTACCCTGGTCACAGTCCAAGGTCTATGGCAGAGTATCCCCATCTCAGCTTCTTCTTCTGGTTGCTCCGGTAGACTGGCAGTCTTCTCTTCTCCTCCAAACTCTGTTCCTAAACTGCAAGACACTATGGACTGGGACTGTTCTCCTTCTATACTTTCTACAAGGAGAGGAGTGGTTACATTTTAGCACAAAAACAATGAGAGAGCATTCTCCCATTGACTTACATTGAGTCCCCATAATATTCTAGGGTTCTAAAGTGTAAACAAGTTTCCAGACACCACCTGTCATTCTAAAGGTCAGGCTCTCGGCTTGTCTGGTAAACACTCTGTTTTACTTCTGCAAAACAACTTCTGCTATAGGTGGAAAATGACCGGCTTCTCTGAGTTTGAGATACATAGACAGAAATGTCTCTCAATGTTCATTAACCCTTTCTACTAGTCTATACAGTAATAGTAAATAGAATGGGGCAGATTTACTTACCCGGTCCTGTCGCGATCCCGCGGTGCGTTGTCCGACTAGGATTCGGGTCTGCCGTGATTCACTAAGCTTGTGCGCCCAATATCCTGCATCCGCTGGATTTCACCTTCTTTTTCCCGGTGCTTGTAAGTGCGTGTCTTGCGATACAATTCTATATGTTAAATCCTGTGTGTTGTGCAAATTTGCCGGGTTGTGCGACGGCCCGTCCCCCCCATTTCCGATGTGTAAGCCGGCACCGATGCGCCAAAATCCGATCGCTTGCGCCAAAATCCCGGGGCAACTCGGCACAAAACGGAAATGTGTCCGACGGACCTGTAGTAAATGAGCCCCAATGTATTATTAAACTCAACAGCGACTAGTAGGTGGCTCTTTGGCATGTGGACAGGACACAAGTGCTCGTAGCTTTCAAACTGGTCATCAGTGGTCTCTACTGTGGTCATCAAGCTGGAAGCTGGTAGACTTTAGCAATGTCAGATGAATGGTCATCACAGGGGAAGAACAGAATACCAGGTTGCTGTTCTAAGACTTGTAGGGTTTGGCGCTCCTCTACTTTTTTCATTTGGCTCTCCCGCCAGTATCTGCTGCAAAAAGATTGAGAAGCACATAGTCATTGGACATGCGAGGGCTGCCCTGCTCATCTCTATAGCAAAGCGATGTATTCGTTAATCTCCATCAGCTCCATAGAGGGGGTTGGATGGTGGTACATCGGATTCCCACCGAATAGAAAGTTGCTACGATGGGACAACCCCTTTAAACTTTTTTTTTTTCAGGCAGTACCCAGGTTATGTACAAGATAGTTTTTTTTAGGTTTCCTAAATTTGAAAACAAGAGTTTTATTAGTACAAATTTGTCCTATTTTGGCATAAAAATCACTGACATTGAAAAATTTTCACAAAAAGCCTTCATGGAAATTATATGGTCAGCATCATAGTTACTTTGAGACTTGTGTGATTTGTATCCCCTGAAATAGGATCTATATTCCCTTTATCTTCTAATGGCCTAGTTTTGCAGAAAATTGACTTTTAACATTATGCAAATGAGCCTCATGGGCTCCTGTTTATGTCACTGAAACCCCTTCTGGCTCCGTCAGATATCACTGGCTCTTTGGGTGGGGAGGGGTAGGAGGAGGTGGGCAGTAATGCCATACAGAGGTGTGCATAAATAGCAAAAGACAGGTCCGGAAGGGGCTTCTGTGATGCTGTTATGAGCCCATGAAGCTCATTTGCATCATTTTAAAAGATGATTTTCTCCTAAACCAGGCCATTAGAAGATAAAGGGAGAAAGGATCCTGTTTCAGTAGGCACATGCTAGTATGTGTGTGGTGTACAGTGCTGCATCCACATGGTAGATTTTCTTTAAAAGACCACCAGGATGAAGGATTGTAAACCAAGCACACTGACATACTGGTGTGTGCCCCCTCTGGCAGGATCTGCTCTTCTCTTAGCTTCTTATGGCCTGGTTTTTAAGACAAAAAGGACTTTAACAATTATGCAAATGCACCTAAGGAGCTCCAGGCATCATTAACAGCTATGGAGAATGGAGCCCCTCAGGCTCCTTTGCATAATTTAAAAAAATTTGTAAAAAATAAGCTAAAAAAGAGCAGATCCTGCCAGAGGAGACACACACCAGTATGTCAGTGTGCTTGGTTTACAATCCTTCATCCTGGTGGTAGATGTCTTTTAAGGTCTACCCCATAAGCCTACCTCCAGTCCAATCGGTTAAGATTGAGGACGGTGTTTGCCAGGACAGTCTCTGAACACTGTCCCAGCAAATTAAAGCTAATTTCTGTACGTATAAACCATTCACATGGATATTTGTAAAGGATTTAACTTTTTTTTTTACAATTTTTATTGATTTATTTCGAACCCTACTGTCCAGGATAACAATAAATAACTATAAATTCTCAATTCCCAGTATTTCTCATATTATGAAGATGTTCTCGTGTCTTCTAGCCCTTTTCCCAAGTAATCGGTGGTCAGTTACGCTGGCTTAACTGCAAATTACCATTACTCCCATCACTTTCCTCCACTACACAAAAATAAGACTGTCTGGGTTTCCATGGCAACTTTCCATATCGTGAGGCCTCGGCTCTATTCTATCACGTTTGCTGTCTGACCAGTTGTGGCCGGCAATGTCCTCATTTGGACTGATTATGGAACCACCAAGCTGATTGCGCTACGCTGTTTCCATAACTACTACAGAAGTGACTTCTTACTATTGGGAATTTCATTACCTACAACCAGACAAGATAATTTTGTGCTATAATACGGTCTGCATAGCTATTATTATCATTGTATAAGGGGGGATTGTGTATTCTTAGTGCAGTGTCTAATGTACAGTGTTTAGGTCGTCAGCAGTTGTCACCTATGATAACTTCTAGTGGTTGCGAATGGCTATTAAGACCCGTACAGTTGCGTAAGTCCAAGTCCTGTGTTCCAAATTCCATGAAATTCACTCCCGAAGTGTACGGGACTGATGAAAAATAATTCTCAGTTGAGTAGAGTTTGGCCAACAGATATCTAATGGATAGGCCTACCTTGTCCGACACAACAAAGATGTTCCACACTGGGGCACATTTACTTACCCGTCCCGCTGCGTCCGCCGATACGGAATGTTCGACGAGGGTTCGGAGCTGCCGCGATTCACTAAGATCGTGCGCCCTATCTCCTGTATGTGTCGCTTCCCCCGCTGAGGTCCGCCGGAGTTCACCTTCTTTTTCCCGGTGCATATAAGTGCGTGTCTTGCGACACAATTTTGAAAGTTAAATTCCGCGGTTTGTCCGAATCAGTTGGATTGTCCGACGGCCATGCCCCCGATTTGTGTCGCATGAAAGCCGGCGCCGAGGTTTGGAGGATCTGCCTGGTGACTTAGAGGCCAAAGGTTAATTTTGGAAACCCATGAGAAACTGCAATGCCTTAAAAACATCACAAATGTGGAAGAACTTCTTCGAACTTCTGAAGTATTCATTTTTCTGCCATAAGGCTTCATTAGTAGATCATTAGTAGTCTGAAAGGAGTTAATGAGCCTCAGAATGTATCTGATCTCAATTTTTAGATCAGTACATGATATGACAAAACATAGGTTTTAAAGGGAACCTGTCACCAGGGACCTCAGACAGATTGTAAAAGCCCATGACACCTGCAGTGCAATAATGTCTCTCTGCCTTTTCAAAGCATTTGTATTTCTATATAATTGTGTGTTATAACTTACTCTTGCACCCTGACCAAAATCCTGGGGTAGTCACAGGGGCTGGACTTTGGTTTGGATGAATTTCAAAAAACAACATGTGACTTGTCTGAGCTGCAGGCTGTCTCCATCTTTGTGCTCCTGTTCAGCTTGTCCCTCCCCCACTGATGTCATCTCACCAGGCTGTGACCTCTGAGAAGAAGCAGAAGGAGGAGCTGTACAGGAGCACAAAAGTGGGGGGCTGAGAGCTGAGGAGTGAGTAACACAGACAAGTCACATGTTGTTTTTTGAAATGCATCCAAACCAAAGTCCAGCCCCTGTGACTACCCCAGGATTTTGTCAGGGTGCAAGGTAAGATATAACACACAATTATATTGTAATGCAAATGCTTAGAAAAGGCAGAAAGGCAGATTTACACTCCAGGTGTAATAAGCTTCTGCAACCTGACTTTAGTGAAAAATGAGGTCCCTGGTGAGAGGTTCCCTTTAAGGAAAAATGTCAGTAAGCTTTTCATCAATTAGCCTGGTGAGTCAAGTGCTACGATACTCCATATGTAGGCCTTCTAAAGCTGTGTCTTGGTATGCTTCACATACTGTATATTTAACTCAACAATATGGGAAGACCCCAAGACCCAGGTGCGGTCGTAATCATGCCCAGGCTCTTTAGGAGGCCCAGGTGCTTTAGAAGGCCAAAACCAAGGGGAAGGGTGTCTCTTCCCCATATGAGCCCAATTATATTATTGGATGCATAAAATGGGTCATAGATTCTCATGGACACAGTTTTGCCCTATGCAAATCACTAGTCACACCACAGATAGAATATAGGGGGTCATTTACTAAGGGCCCGATTCGCGTTTTCCCGACGTGTTACCCGAATATTTCCGATTTGCGCCGATTGTACCCGAATTGCCCCGGGATTGTGGCACACGCGATCAGATTGTGGCGCATTGGCGCCGGCATGCTCGCGACGGGAATCGGGGGGCGTGGCCGCAGGAAAACCTGACGTATTCGGAAAAACCGCCGCATTTAAAAACCGAAAAAGTGTCGCTTGGGGAGCGCTTACCTTCACCTGGTCCGAGGTGGTGCATTCCGGCGCGTTGAGATACTTTTCAGCGCAGCAGTGCCACCTGGTGGACGGCGGAGGAACTACCTTCATAAATCCCGGCCGGACCCGAATCCAGAGCAGAGAACGCGCCGCTGGATCGCGAATGGGCCGGGTAAGTAAATCTGCCCCATTGTGTCAAATTTTGGACACCAATGTATAAGAAGGACATTGTTCAGTGTGACCAAAGTAAACGACTTGGGTTATTTATGTTATATATTGATTCATGGAAACTTTTTGACTGCCCGACAAGAAACAAAATGGCCTCGGTCAAGGGGTTCTGTGCCTTTCACTGGATCAACACTGTAAGATTATAGGATGATGTGATTGACTTGAGACTTCATTCACCCGAAACCCATATGAGATTATAGTAGGGGGCATAAGCATATTTTACCGGATAGTCACACCTTTCTTGGTGTCTAAGGGGGCCTAAAGTGTCCTCTGCCAAGATAAGATCAAGTTACCGATAGAAGACGATGCATACAGAAAAAAAATATTTACAGGAAGTCCCCGGGTTACGTACAAGATCGGTTCTGTAGGTTTGTTCTTAAGTTGAATTTGTATGTAAGTCAAGACTATATATATTTTATAAATGTAACCCCTCCAAAAAAAAAATTTTGTCTCTGTGACAATTGGATTTTACACCTTTTGGGTTGTCATAAGAACCAGGCTCAACAATAAATCTAAGTTACAGACACCTTTGATAACTCTTAGAGCTGATCATTGTAGCCTGGGACTAAAGTTCGGTAAAGTACCAACATCCAGAGGTCCGTTTGTAACTAGGGGGTCGTATGTAAGTTGGGTGTTCTTAAGTAGGGGACCGCTTGTACATGAAAATTGGATTTGACAATGTACAATGTAAAATATTGCTGCCAGCCAGCGATGTGCTGTCGGAAAGTTAAGACTACGAGGGCCATGTCGTATACCTCCAGGGCATTGCAGTAGAAGAAATTGACGTGAGCACAAGTGACCTTGCAATCAACCTGTCCAATTGTCTCACAATCTTTGGAATGTGTCACTCAGAAGAGCCCCTATCCCTGATACTGTAAAATTACCCTTGCCCTCACCTATGCCACCCACATCAATCATTGACTGATCACTAGCACCCTAATAGGCATCACATTAAAGACTTGTAACCCTATCTCTATGGAGCAGGATATAGGCAAATATTCACTCGCAAATGAGCTTTGTAACACCGGCAAAGCTAATTAGATAACATGTCCCTTACAGTATGAAGTATTTATATATCAGGACGAGGGAAATAAAACTTACTAATATAAGACTTCCTGTATGCAAAGTGGTGTAGTAACAGAAAACGGGCAAGAATTCTCAGCACTCATCTGGAATGGTATGTATCTCGACCAATCCCATTCTACACATTCACGCTTATATATATATACAGGCGGTCCCCTACTTAAGGACACCCAACTTACAGGTGACCCCTAGTTACAGACGGACCCTCTGCCCCCTGTGACATCTGGTGAAGCTCTCTGGATGTTACTATAGTCCCAGACTGCAATGATCAGCTGTAAAGTGTCTGTAATGAAGCTTTATACATAATCCTTGGTCCCATTACAGCAAAAAATTTTGAAACTTTAATTGTCGCTGGGGCAAAAAAAAAAAATTATCTAGAACTACAATTATAAAATATACAGTTTCGACTTAATTCAACTTAAGAACAAACCTACATACCCTATCTTGTATGTAACCCTGGGACTGCCTGTGTATATGGTGATAAATGTATAATTTCCGGGGACCAGACCAGTGGTACCCTCACCAATCATGAGAATGGGGAACCCTAATGTCGTCCTTCATAACTTGCTGCTTGCACCCTTTTAAAGAAATCAGAAATAAAGAGGATGGGGCAGATTTACTTACTGTCTCGATCCAGTGGTGCGTTCTCCGTCGGGTCTTCCGGTGATTCAGTAAGGTAGTGCGCCCGATGTCCACTAGGTGTCGCTGCTGCGCTGTGTCCGCCGGAGTTCGTCGGAGTTCACCATCCTATCCTGGGTGCAGGTAAGCGAGTGTCAAGCAACACATTTTTTTAAAAAAAATACAGCGGTTTTTCCAAATCCGTTGGGTTTTCCGACGGCCACGCCCCCCGATTTCCATTGCATGCATGCGTCGGTTTTTCCGAATCCGTCGGGTTTTCATTCGTCCACGCCCCCCGATTTCCGTCGTGTGCGCTGATGCGCCACAATCCGATCGCATGCGCCAAAATCCCGGGGCAATACAGGGAAAATCGGCACAAAACAGAAAAATTTGCGTAACCCGCCGGTAAAACGACCAATGTCATTAATCACAAAATGGAGCTTAAGTAGTTTGCCTTTATGATTACCGTTTATGAGCTTTGTAAAGTAGGCAGAGTTATTTCCAAGATGGTCACCACAACTACAACTCCCATGATCCTTCAGTTATCAGTCACAGATCCTCCCTCTTATGCTCTGCTCCCAGTGACGATGTAACAGACTGTCCTGCTCTGTTACCATAGTAATGATATGTAATTGCCATCACTGCACATTACATCACTGAGATGATGTCTCCCCACAACACCAAAACTGGATGCACTGCAACCAACTGACCACAGCTAAATTAGTAATGATCACATGACCTGCCTAGGCAGGTGCAGGACATGTGATGTGACCAGCGGCCATCTTCTGTCCTGTGTCTCCTCCACAAGGGCAAAATCAATGGACTGGTTAAAGAGCAAGAAGCATTTTAATTCTTCATTACATTGTATGTCCACAGCAATTTTCTGCTAAGGGGAACAAAACTTTAAATGACAACTAATTACATATTTGCTTATATTTTAAGGACCCAATTGAATATGCATTACGCTTATTCCTGCAATACCCCTTTAAGAATAGAGCTGTTCTACACAAGCGCCAAACTATGGATTCAGGATTTGGATGAACAGGTGGTTGGAGAAAGGCAGCAATGAGCAGAATAAATTTAGGAGGGAGGGTGTGTTTGTCCCAGCAGTAAAGCCCACTGTGCGCCTAGCCCCTTAAATTGTATAACCAATAAAATTAAGTTTGTATAAGCCTCAATAAGTAAATTATATGATTCGATTAGTAAAAGCCTTGTTGAATATATTTCGAAAGATTGGTTTGAACCAATGTTGTTCCAATTGTCCTGGAAATTGGTGCCACCACCTCGAGTCACATATTTTCCATAAAAAGCTCATATGTAATTTTACATTCACCCAGTACCTCTCCCTTAGCTTTGGAATGAGTGACAGTAACCGTAACAGTAGACCGATCCTTTTACGATTCATAAGTTCAAAAAGTTGATGAGAATTTATGATTTTTTAGCCCAGAGATCGGAGTACGCAGCCTCGCTAGATTGTTTGTCAAGTAGCGTCAACCAACTCTTCTATATGTCTTCGGTCACGACTCCTTCGAGGGCTTCCATTCTATAAAAGAGAAGTAATAATGGAAACCTGTGATGTGTAACCAAGTCCAAAAGGTTCCATTGACTTTAATGGCATGTGTTAGACTTCCATTTTGATGTTGTCTTGACAGATGGAAAAGTCTGCACTCAGCTTGATAAGCCTCTGGTTGAGCTGTGAACTTATCCTTAGAAATATAATACAGTTATGACGTCTACAGTCAACAGGTTGACATTGATCAAAGCAAGTAATGCTTTCCCCGAGGCCCTTACATCGTGTCCTACCAGTTCAACCTAAAGGATTGTTATTTATCTATCCTATAAAAATTATATCTTTTTTTAACAATAAAATAAAATTAGGGGTAAAATAACTCAATAACTTTTGTTGATTTTTGAAATATTAGTAGTAGAGATGAGTGGACCCAAACTTTAACGTTTTCTACAAGTGGTTGGCACTCCAACATTGTAAACGCTTACCTCGTGCTCGTGAATCCTCAAACGATATGTAGAAAAAGATTAGTCCAGGCACCTCAAGAAGATTTCGATTTTGATGATATTGGTGATCGCAGTCTCGTTCACGGGGTACGTCACAAGAGCCTGATACCCGATGATTCGGAAGTTAATCATACGTCACCGGAAATGAAGAGAAGTTTGAACTATATAGTGTTTCAGATTCTTTATTTATTTAGCTTTTGAGAAAAGCTTAGGCGACCCAAAAACACGTCCAGAATATGGGATGCTAATATGTTATTTTTATAATATGTATTTGGACCCAAACTTTAAGTTCGGCCCCAGGGTTTGGGTCACCTGCGCAATATGCATATATATTGGCTGCATAGCCACCAATCCGGCAAATTGATGCCCCTAGCTACTACCCATGACTGTAATTGGTCAAGGTAATACCCAGTAAAAGCCACATGGAGGTGATTGGAAACCAAGCATGGAGTACACATGGGAGCTTCATTCCATTTGGAGTGGTGTTCCTTCACAGTAGGATTCTGTCCAACGAGTATTGCCAGTGTCCAACTGTTTAGGAAGACACCCTTTTGACAAAGTTATCTATTTATTCATAACTCTCTAAAAGTATTCTGTAAAACAACATTAGAAAGCAAAGAGAATCTACAAGATTATTTAATTGGGAATTCCAGTATTTACCAATATAGATATGTTCGGAGAGTTGACAGGGTCCTAGTCCTCATGGTCCCCCATTGAATCTTTCTTGCACTATGTATCTAATTTTCATTGGTCATTGGCTCATTGCTCTTACTTGGGCACGCTTCTCTCAGACTACTCTATGAGCACTTTGACATCTCACATATCCTCCATTTAGGAGCCCGGGGACTGGTCCAGACTCCAAAGCACAGTGTATATAGAGTAGTCTGAAAGATGGTGGCCATTACCCTGTAATTGTGGTTTCTCTTTTGGAGCAGACATTGCGGCATCTAAGTCTATGTCATTTTTATGGTGACCCCCATGTTACAGTGAAACAATTGTTGCTTCACAGATTTTTAGTAAATGAGAGTGATGAGAGAAAAGTACTAGTCATACACAATGGAAAAGTCCTACCGGATTACCAAAGGTCCATTAACAATATTGTATGAGTCAATCACAGCTGTCACCATGTAATGTGGCCTTTGGCTAAGGGAGTGTGAGAAAAGTTAATGGCAGAAGAATGTAGCATTACTGGTCCTACAGCGTGATGAGAGACTACAGACCTTAGGTATTTTGACCAAGGGCTATGGTACTAGCATTATGTATTTTGGAAGTAGTATAAGTATAAGAAGCCTTTGTGTACACCGCCCAATGGTTACGTGACTAACTCCTATCTTCACGTGATGAGAGACAACTGTGAACTGTCCACTTTCTTTGTAGCGCTGGCTAGTGTTTCTACATTTTTGTGGAATTACTGGCAGAATAACATTCATAAAGTTTTTTTTTTCAAGTCTTATCCCTTCGTTGTATTTCAAAAAGTTATATTCAGTGCAACTAACTTCTGGCTTCATCTGAGGCATGATGGAGCAGATGAAGCCGCAAGAGGTGAAACCTAGGTCTGGGTGGAAGACATGTGTTTTTTCATTTGCACGCTCTTTGTGAGTAGATAAATACACTGTTTCTGCTCTTTTCTCAAAAGATTTGCACTGTCTTTGTCCGATTATTAATAGGATCCACTGTGGGAGTTCGGACACGGAAGTGAATCGGCCTCAGCGGTGGTACCACCAATATGATATCAGAATTTGAGTATCGGACTATCAAGTGCAAATACCGGCAGGACCGATGCCAACACAGGGCATGCCCGGGCAAATGCTAGGGCCCAAGGCTGCTGAGAGGCCCACATAAGGCTATACATAAGGAATCAATAGGGGGTAATAGGGGGTCTGTTTGGTATGATAAACTAGGGAATATTTTAGGGAACAGGAGACTGAATTTTTAATGCTGCCATGTGATTTCACTGCCTACTGAGGCTCTGTCGTTCAGGGGTCTACTGAGGCTCTGTCCTCCAGGGGTCTACTGAGGCTCTGTCGTTCAGGGGTCTACTGAGGCTCTGTCCTCCAGGGGTCTACTGAGGCTCTGTCGTCCAGGGGCCTACTGAAACCTTGAGCCGACCATGGAATACTATTCCAGTGCAAATACAATCTTTTGGAGTACAAGCCTATTTTTCTGCTGAAAAAACCGGGAGTGGTGAAAATGACTACATTGAGTTTGCATTCCTTGGAGATTTGTAGGAATTAGTACAAACATATTTTAGGCCATCCTCTATAGGCCATGTGCCTAATTTATGTTAAGGTACTGGCTACACTGAGGCAAAGGGTATCAAGGCTGGCATTAGAAATATCTTTCATGATACATGCCACCCAATTACTTTTTGTGTGAATTTTTCCAGCTTTAAAGGGGTTTTCCCACGAAGCAATGGAGTGCTTAGCAATTTCGATCAGCTACATAGAGATGAATGGAGCAGAACGGTCATACGCGGCCGTCTGCTCCATTAATCGGACAGAGTGAAGAGGGGTCTGACGGACCCCTCATTCTCGCTATCTGTGGGGACAAGTTAGGCCCTATCCCGTGCATATGGCCATCCTTTACTTCATGGGAAAACCCCTTAAAAAACAGGGTTTTTCCCCTCTATATACCCAAAATGCAAACTATAGGTTTCTCTTTTTTAGAGAGCCAAGCAGGACTAGAGTCTTTTTGACGTTCAAGTCGAGACATGAAACATTTTAAGAACTAGAATCAAATTTAATACAATTTAATACAACCACATGTCGTATTGGAGGTTTGCACTTTTTGTGAGAATGTAATGCTTGGATTTTGACAAGGAACATCACCATACATAATAAGCCTCACTAGTGGCAAGGAGTCAAGGACTCTCTTATACTTGCTCATGGCTGTTGACCAGTGATACCAGAGTGGACATGGAAAGACGAAAGGAGTACAACCCTAGGGTTGAGTCTAGCTACTGACAAAGTACAGCCAAAATGTAAAGGAATTTTGGGTTCAATTAGTTGGTTGATTTTGGGTGCAATTATTTGGCCGTGAGCCAAAAAGGTTGAAACTTCACCCTGCGTTACAGATATTAAACAGTAGTGGATTAAAATATAGGTGGTTGCCGATGGCCACCCAAACCACCCACCAAATGTTCTACAGAGAAGGGCCTTCACCCATGAAATCCTTGTATATAATCCTGAAACTGCAGACTGAAAGCAGGTAGAATGGACACATCCTCCATTCCCCAAGAAGCTGATTCTAGTACCAGATGTAGGAAGTGATTCGGGACTTGTAGGGGCAATAATATTCCTACAGCCCTTTGCTCTTGGCCGTTTTAATCTGCACCTGACTTACATAAAGGGTCAATAGGGAGCATGAAAGGACTATAAAATATGTAGTCTAGGAAATTTTTGCTTAGAAGTTTCCGAATGTCAACGCCCTTACTTTTAAACATCATTTCCACTCCTGAATTTTTCTTTTCAAATAAATTCTCCTATCAATACCGATTCCTATTTGCATTTCAGTGCCTGGTGATATAATGCCACTCATTCTGATAGGAGGCACAATACACCAGACAGCGGACGCATCATTTGTGGGCTGAAGATAAGGAACGTCAGGATCCTGCTTTCCCTTGGTGATCCAAACTCCTTCTTTTAGACTGACTTTTCTTACCAGACATGTCACAGAATCGGCCGGAATTGTGTGCGGTGTGGAGTCCGTTTGGAGAATGATTCATTTCCATTCTGATTAGATGCTAATAAATGAGAGATGTCATTGTAGAGTTTGTGGGAGGCGAGGCCAGGCCGGACTGAGCGATACATCAACATTCCTTGCCTCGGGCTGAGAGAATTTTAATGACTTTAGATTGTCTCGGGAAGGACATTTACCAACCTTGTCCATCTTGGAGATAGCTGTTTACTGTTAGCAGCTGCTGCAGAGCCTCTTGAGATTCCTAGCTGTCAATTTTCGTATTGAAGAGATCAAGAACATAGACATTTAATTTTTCTTCTGTAGGGTCCCATGAGATATAAGACATCCTGAAGAAACTTGCATGATCCCAAAAACCAAAAATAAGAGCACCAGTTTTAGACCCAATTAGAAGAGAAATTACTTTTAAAGTTCTGAAGATTTTAATGCAAAGATGTCCTCCTACTTTATTCCCAATGTAATATATTCTGGATTATAGTTATTACAGGGCAATAAGTGAATTAAAAAAATCTCTCTCCTTGTTCCACCCCAAGTCCTCCAGCAATGGCTGGTGCAGCTCAGCCGGGTCCATTGGTGACTGCTCCGATTGTTCAGTGAAGACCTGGTCTGTGAATGGTCCATTGGTGACCCCCCCTCAGACACTGCAAGGTTCCACAATGGTGGTGCGGGAAATGTTATGATAATTCCTGAAGGACCTTAAAAGTAAGGAGGGGGTAAGGAATATTTGTGTCGTTTACAGCTATGGGGGTCATTTACTAAGGGCCCGATTCGCGTTTTTCCTGACGTGTTACCCGAATATTTCCGATTTGCACCGATTTTCCATGAATTGCCCCGGGTTTTTGGCGCACACGATTGGATTGTGGCACGTCGGCGCTGGCATGCACGCAACGGAAATCGGGGGCGTGGCCGAACGAAAACCCCACGGATTCGGAAAAACCATCGCATTTAAAACAAAAAATTGGTCGCACGGGCCATACTCACATGCACCGGGAAGAGATCAGTGAACTCCGACACAACTCGGCGGACCTCGGGCATCGGGCGCAGGACATCGGGCGCAGGACTTTCATGAATCGCCGGAAGACCCGAACACTCGTCGGAGAAGCCGCCGCTGGAACGCAAATGAACCGGGTAAGTAAATGTGCCCCAATGTGTTATAGGTTTGACCCAGGGTAGGCCCCTGGGTGACAAAGCCTTGGTAGGTCCCTTCGCAATGAACTCACATGGCGGCATAAAAAAATCAGAAATAAAAATGGTCTCCAGTTCGTTAAAATATTTCCTAGTTTATCATACCAAACAGCCCCCCCCCCCATGATTATGTTATATACAGCCCCCTCATGGTTATTTTATATACAGCCCCCTAACACACTATGGATTTATAAGATATAGCCCCCCTCACCCCCATGGATTCCTTATGTACAGCTTTATGTGGGCCTCCACAGCAGCTCTGGGCCCCAGCATTTGCCCTAATATGCCCATTGCTGGCTCCGGTCCTGGGTTGACCACCTATTTAACTCCAAAGTCTATGGGGGAGATTTCTCATCAAGTTTCTTAGGTAAAACTGTTCTAATTGCCAATAGAAACCAATCAGCTTTAATTTTATAAACAGCTGTGGGAAAATGAAAGCTGAGCTCTGATTGGTTACCTTGGGAAACTAGAACCGCTTTGCTCCTAAGATACTTATGATAAATCTCCCTCTATGGTTCCAAGACTACCTATATGGAACCCAACAATTTGGACACTGTGTTACCTGATGCTGCTTCACCATCTTGGCGATTTCCTGCTTTCTCTGTGTCTCTAATAAGCTGCCTTTAAATATTCTCCTATAGGAACCTACTCTTATAACCTTCTCCGTGCTGTAGCATCACACGCTGCCACACTGTTACTTTTCTCACTTTCTGCTCCTGCTCAGCTGTCTGCTGTAATTTCAAACAGCGGAAGGCAGGAAGTGCTCCTGCACAGTGTAACAGCCTGTGAAGCTGCAGCATGAAGAGACTCTTGCAACATCCCAGGATTTGTTGAGGCTCATTAGCATAATTGTAAAAGTTGATTTTAGAAGAAGGAAGCCATGGATAACAAATTTAAGAAGATTATCACAGTCACGGTGTCTGGATCTATGAGTAAGTGCCCCTGGTTTGTCATGATGGATTCAGATGGACGATTTTCCTTCTATTTTTACAAAGACTGTATATGTATACATACCCCTTATACTTGTTCAGACAGGGTTATTCTATGATAGAAGTAGAGAGGATCTGATAAAAACAATATCCAATACAAAGTCATTTACATAACACGTCCAAAAAAAATACTTTCATATCGGGGAACGTTTGCCCGAAACAAAATAGCAAATAAAACACTCCCGATGTGTCCTCCCACAGACATCAAGCGAAGAAATAAAATTGTACTTTTCATGCAGCAGTTATACCTATAATTATCTAGGAGCCGGCACAAAGCACAATTCAATTTTTTTTTAAGACTAAAAGAAAAAAAAAACAACTTTAACATTACATAAATTCCAAAGAGACATCTGCAGAGACTTGGGAAAGCTGCGTTCTCAGATCTCCGAAATGCGCAATTTGTAAACAGATATTTTCTGTAGTGACGATGACACAAAACTTTTCCCACAAAGACAAGGTACGGGGAGAGAGGATATAATTAAGGAAGTGGAGATCTACAAAGAAGTCCCAGAAAAGGTCGTTTATTTTAGGAATCTGCATCCTTAATTATATCCCAGTCAGATAAAGAGTCAGACTCCGCTTCCTGCAATTGATTTCAACCTAAATTGGGGGGGGAACAAAAAAAGGAAACAGCACAATTTGGCCTTTTGTTCAAAATTACTATTTTATTCACTTGTCTATTCATTGGGGGAGATTTATCAGAAGTGTCTGAGTGCATAACTGTTCTAGTTACCCATGGAAACCAATCAGAGCTCAGCTTTCAATTTCCCACAGCTGTTTATTAAATGTAAGCTGGGCTATGATTGGTTTCCATGGGTAACTAGAACAGTTTTGCTCTCAGACACTTCTGATAAATCTCCCCCAATGGGTTTTTTGCTGTGCGCAATCCAGATTTTTTTTTAAATAAGGTTAAAGGAATAAAATAATACCGCTCCAATATATATCACAAGATGACAAAAAGCAGGATGATTCCAGCAATGCTCTTTCAAAACTTTCAAAATCAGAAATGAATCACAAATTAATAGCCTGCACTGACCACATAATGGCGCTATACATTGAGGGGAATTCACCTTTTTCAGATTTGTCAGTCTAAAATACCTTCCGACATATTTGTGAAGGCTGTTTGACAATTTTTGTTCTACTTTTCCACCAAAGGAGGTGTGGCTTGAAAAGGGGGCGTGGTCAGGCATAAAATATTGTGACAAAAAATTAAGAAGGGTGCGCTACATTATGGCGGACAGTTTGGACCAGCTAAAAGCTAAGTCTAAAAGTTGTAAAACTGGACAGTCTAAAACTGTAACAGTTTCATCTTCACAATGAGGAATTTGTCGTAGCAATAGACTAGTGTTCTCCAGCTCTAAACTGTTGGAACCCCTGGGGGAGATGTATCAGAAGTGTCTGAGATAGAGCTGTTCTAGTTGCACATGGAAACCAATCAGAGCTCAGGTTTAATTTTATAAACAGATATAAGAAAATGAAAGCTGGGCTCTGATTGGTTGGGCAACTAGAACAGTGTTGTTCTCGCACACTTCTGATAAATCTCCTTTGTCTATGGTGGCTCCACCCATTGCAGATTTTGTGAAATGGTGAGAAGATCTACAACTTCGAGCACAGTCCTCACTGCTAGAAATACTTGACAGTGAGAGGGACAATATTCTTGTAAAGACTGGAAGTGGACAGGGAGAGGACTTCCTGTCTGCTCAGGCTGAGATCTGAAGAGATATTGGGCTGTCAGTTAAAAGAAGGAGGTGTGTTTCACTGGCAGCCAGGAGAAAACATGACTCTTCTATCCAGAAATTGACTCCTGTTTGCTTATTTGCATATCAGAAAAATGGCTGTAATTAAGGTACAGTGCCTCACTGGAAAATAATTTTAAGTGATATAGGGAGGTCTTTTAACCCTTTACCAGTAGATATTACTGGATAGGACTTCCTGTGTGCTCAGGCTGAGATCTGAGGATATATTGAGCTGTCAATTAAAAGAAGGAGGTAGGGTTCACTGGCAGCCTGGAGAAAACATGACTCTTCTATCCAGAAGTTGACTCCTGTTTGCTCATTTGCATATCAGAAAAATGGCCGTAATTAAGGTACAGTGCCTCAGTGGAAGATAATTTTATATGGTGATATGGAGAGGTCTTTTAATCCTTTACTAGCAGATATTACTGGAGTGAGGTTTAAAATTTCGGAGCCCGATTTTGTTTAAATAATACCATTCATTGTAGAGTGCTCACATGAGACACCATATAATACAATAAGCAAGAGATCGGTCCATGTGCTCTGCCTGCGCACACGCTGTGATGTCATCAGGCGGATGCATCATAGTGTGGACGGGGGTAGAGTGCATAGACCCTTCTCTACACATGCAGCCAAACAGGACCCTGAAAGAGAAGAGAAGCTGCAGGGAGCACCAAAAGGTAAGTACTGAGTTTATTTTTTTATACCCTTGATTATAGGAGTAAGGCATTTTCAGGCCAAAAATGATGCAGAAAAATTCTCAATTATATACAGTATTTAAGAAAGCCCTTAATCATTTTTTTCTAATAATCATTTCATTTTCATTTAGATAACCCCCCCGACATTCTGCCTAAAAGAGAAGTTTAACTTTGCAACATATGACCAAAAAACGTTTTCCACTCGTCTCTCCGCCTCCTGCTTATTCGAAATTGTGACTTAGTCATTTCTACCTAAATTGGCTTGAAACCAGAAAAAGTTTCTTACCAATCAAATGAATTGTCATTTTTGAAAGTGTCTCAGCTCTCAAGATGATCCCAGTTTCGTAAAATGACAGCTTTATTTTGAGAAAAAAACTAGATTTGACAATCTGACTTTTATTACGAGAGTTTCCATGGAGATGTACGGGAGCTATTTATTAGGATTCTACATAATAGGTTTGCAATTGGAGCTATGGGATGTCTCTTGTGTACTTAAGGAAGACTGGACATATTTTAAACCGCGTATTTGCCGAAAAAAAACCCAAAAAACACTTTTGGCCTATTTTGTCCTTTGTTATATTACAGTCCCATCCAGTTATGGTTCTGCCCTCTTCTTCCTTTTGTGTAGATGAAATTACAGTCCTCATTTTTATCAGCGATGGGGTCACCTAGACTTCAGAGATTGATTTCTTTTGCCTTTCTTCTGTCGCTTATAAAATTCTAAAGTTAAAGTGAACCTCCCCTTTAAGAAAAACTCTGCTGAAACCGGCCGTCTAGAGTGTACATAAAGAGTAACACTGCCAAAAAATCCTGATTCATACTGCAGAACATTTTATTATTCCATAAAACTGGATGTCCTCTGCCTTTATAGCATGTGTTGAGTTAATTTAAAGGGGTATTCCTATCTTTTAAGATATCATATGACATTACTTTATGATTGGTGTGAGTCAGAAATGTGGGACCCCGATCGATATTGGGAATGAAACATTGCCGTTAAATCCATTGGCGTTCCTGGCAAAACACTGAGCGTAAAATTATAGAACCCAATAAGATGCTAATGCTCCTCTAAGTATGTGTAAGAGAATCTACAAGCTGGAGCTACACAGGTTGTTACACTGCCCCCCTCTGCTTCCTCAGCACTTCCCCCCTCCTTTTGCCTGCTGTAATCTCATTGCAGCAGAGGACGTTTCAGCACATGGTAGAAGGCGGAAGCGCTCCTGCCCAGTGTGACAACCGGTTAAATTGCAGCATGGAGGGGCCCTGGTAACACACCCAGAGCCCTTCTACTTCATTAGCATAATTGTAAACATTAGAAGGAGGAAGGAAGGAAAGAGGCCACAGAAAGTAAAAAAAAAAGTAGATTATCACAGTCACAGTGCCAGGATCTATGAGTAGGTGTCCCTGGTTTATCAAGATGGATTTTGATGGTAGGTTTTCTAAAAGTACGTAGATTTTTAATACCTCCTATGCCGACCTATGTGTCTCTATGGTTACAGTCTACAAACTGTCTCATCCTGGAGTCATACGTTGTTCTCCCAGCCCCCCCCCCCATTTTAAAGCCCCCCCTTATTGTGCACCAGCATCTCCCGCTTGGATTGTGCCTCCACCCCCCTCCAGCAGCTCCTCTCTCTTCTTTCCTGTTTTACATAGCCGTAAAGCCTACAAGCTGATGACATCATCACATTGCGTCTGCCGTCTCTGCTACATTGTAGCCCCTCTTACATTGTTCTCCCAGCCCCCTTCATATCAAAACCCCCTCTTATCCCCCCCCCGAAGAACCTCCTCACATTGTGCCCCCCCTGCAGCTCTCGCTCATATTGTGCCCACCCAGCAGCTCCCCCTTATATTGTGGCCCCCCATCAGCTCCCCCTCTTATATTGACCCTGTTAGTAGCTCATTCTCTTATTGTGCCTTCACATTAAAATAATAAACATATGTACTCACTTTTCCCCATTCCCCCGCAGCAGCTCCTCTCCCTTCTCTCCTGCTTTAAGTAGCAGTGAATTTGATGACATCATCACATTGCGCCATCCGGCTCTGTTACAGAAGTAGAGTGAGGCACAGGTATAATACAGAGAATTGTCGGCTCTCTGCATTATCGCTGTAATATGCTTTGTGGGCGTCCGGGCGGAACGGTGGGACAGAGCCCAAAATCTAGGACTACAATGTTGGATCCGGAATGGTTGGGGGCGTCAAATTTCATGGCGTAACCACATTCATGTGAAAGCAGCCTAATTAATCCTATCCACGAAGTTGGTTAATTTTTCATATTCCTCAGAGTTACCTTTTAAGTTCTGCTCAGATTTTTTTTGTAGCAAAGTTTTCATAAAATCAGTCCAAGCAGGAAATACAGCACAATTCAGTCCGGCGTTCCTGCTAAGCTTCGCCTTTGAAGATCTTGCTGTGAGTGTGTGTATCTCGTAAATTTGCCGAATCCCGTCCTCAATGCAGCTGTTAGGTCAAGACGAGGAAAAACAAACCTACATTTCTGCTTCCAGAAAAGTACAAAGAGACAACCTTGGCATGAAAGAGGCGCGGTACATGCCAAGCACCTGCGCCACAAAGGCGTCTGCAGCAGCGGAAGACGCTGTTATTTTCACATCATCATATTTCTTTCTTGATTTTTTTTTTTACGGGACAGACAAAATCTGATGCAAACCGGAATAACTTTGTACTTCCACCAGGTAGAGGATTAAAGGGAATCTGCCACCGCAGGATATGTTATTTTATAATGAATTGTATCTCTCTATAACTCGGGGATGAAGTTGCTTCCATTCAATCGGGGAATCGGGACCTCATCCACAGTGAGGATCTCAATGATCGGACCCTCGCCAATGCAGATTTGGTATAAAGGGATTAGCTTTTAACCTGTTTGGACCCCACACTCCTGTGAATGTAGGGGCTGTAGCCGTGATTTTGAGGTTTTCTTGCACACTTGTGCCTCTTTTTTTATTCTGCTGTGTTTGGAACCACCACTGACCCGTTCATTTGAATGCAGATTCCTTGCGCAGTGGCGCCCACCCTTCCAAACCATTGGGTAGGGGACACTGTGGAGAAAAACATTTCTCTTCAATTTGTGGAAGTCTTGGAGATTGGACCCAGTAGTCTATTAAAATACAGGTGGTTTGGGCAGTAGCTTTGGGCACAAGGTGTCTAGGTGGCCTGTGGCCACCCAAACCAGCCACCAGATTTTATTTTGAGAAGGACCTTCTCTCATGAAATCCTCATACATCTGTTTTTGCTCTCAATAAACAAGAGCCTTTGGAGGTCTTCCAAAGGTCCTGAAACCACATAATGAAAGCACCAGAAGGCAGAAGACGCATCCTCCATTCCCCGTGAAGCTTGATGCTTGTTTCTAGAACCACATGTTTTTAACAAAAGCCGGATAAATTGTTATCCGACTAATAATCACCTCAAAGAGTCTAAAGTGATTAAAACATAACTTCAACTACATATTGGGATTTCATTCTGACTATGACTGCGGTGACCCAACCAGGGTGATAGGCCAATAACAGGTCCAGTCATCACAGGGTCAGGTCAGGGTTATAGCCATTTAGGGCTGTAGCTCCGAGTTGAGGCATTTTGGTAGAATCTTGTGGTCATTGGGCTTAATTGGACATTTAAGGTCATTTGGACACCAGTCTGTTTATACAAGTATCCACCCAATTTTTTGGCTTTTGTCTGTGTCTACTGGTGTATTCTATGTGACTTCTTTGATGGCCCCATATATGACATTCCTACAAGCAGAAGTTTGGGAGAATTGACTCATGAGTGGACTATGATTTTTTGAGTCGCACATATAACAGACGGCCGTATTTGAAACTACAAGGTGAGATCCCCTTTACATGACTATGGTTTATACAAATGATTTACAGGAGGTCATCACACAGAGATTTCCTTAAGTTTATCACCACATCTTCCCCTCTTTGCCTTTATTGGTATACATTCAGCTTTTTGTATTATTTGTCGTTGTCATACTATCTTGTTGGATTTTGTAATATTGAAGTGAAAGTTATATTTTAATCACTGGGTATCCTTCTGCTTTAGTCCCATATGTAGGAAGGTAATCCCGGACAAGTGGGCAGAACATATTTCAATCCATATCAATACCATAAAATCAGCCCCAATCTTGGACCACGGTGCAAAAGTTTCTGGTATTGTGGGTGAGGGGGGAGAATATGCTGATCCGTAACTTGCTGATGAATGAGGGTTAAGAAGTTGGAACCCAACATAGTTTAGAGTAGGGAAGGCTGGCCCGCTGTACCCCAAATGAATGTAGTGGTAGGTAAAGCATGCTCCCCCTCAACTCACTGGGGCACATTCACTTATCCGGTTCCTGTCACAATCCCCGCTGTGCATTGTCCGGCGATCATGGACTCATTAAGATTCACAAAGATCGTGCGCCCGATATCCTGCATGTGTCGATTCCCCGCTCAGGTCCGCCGAAGTTCACCATCTTCTTCCTGGTGTATGTAAGTGCTTGGCTTGCGACACAAATTTAAATGTTAAATCCCGCGCTCAGTCTGAATCCGTCAGATCGTCCGATGGCCGCCCCCGATTTGTGTTGCATGAAAGCCCGCGCAAATCGGTAATAATCGGAATATCCAATGTTTGTGCGGTCCGCAGACCCTTAGTAAATCAGCCCCACTGTGGAGCTGAGGGTCTAAGTGCCACAGAGATGAATAGAGCAGCAATGTGCATGTACAACCAGCTACTCTATTTAATTCAGGGGGAAGGGGGTCCTGGTTTTCATGATTTCACCGATGGGACACTCATCAATCAGCAAGTTATCCCCTGTCCTTTAGATAGAATTAAATTTGTAGTAACCAAACTTCCCCTTTTAAAGAAATTTACCATCATAATCCATCATGATAACCCAGGGACATTACTCCTAGATTCAGGCACTGTGACTGTGGTAATCTTCTTATATTTCTTATCCATGGCCTACTTCCATCTAGAATCAACTTTCAAAATGATGGTAAGGAGCTAGCTTCCATGCTGTAACTCTGTGTAGGAGGACTTCCCAACTATGTGTGATTACAGCAGACATGCTCCTGCACAGTGTAACAGCCGGTAAATCTAGAGCAACGAGGGGCTCTGGTACCCCACCCCCTCCTCCTGTAGTCCTTCTGACTTTGAAGGTAGATTTCCTTTAAATGTATGGCATTAAGCTGCAATACCAGGAGCAGACTATGGAAAAGAATGGCACTATCTCAAAAAAGCAAGCCCTTTGTAATGCTGAAGCCTATGAGCAGTGAAGATACGATGCAGACACAGTGGGAGATTGTCTGAGTTGTCTAGTCTAGTTCATGCTCATGACAACCAATCACAGCTCAGCTTTCCTTTTCTTATTCCAGGAATAAATATAATTCATATTCAAATGGGTCATTAAAATATAAGTTAATAGTTGTAATGTAATTAGTTGTTAAAATTTTGCTCCTCTTAGTAGAAAAATGTAGTAGTCATACAATGTAATGAAGAATTAAAATGCTATTGGCCCTTTAATCTGTCCGTTAATTTCCTCCGCGCGGAGCAGACACAGGACAGAAGATGGCCACTGGTCACATGTCCACATCACATGTCCTACAGCTGCCTGGGCAGGTCATGTGATCAGCACTAGGTTGGTTGCAGGGTATCCAGTATGGCCAGTGTTGCGGCGAGAGACCCATCTCAGTGAGGAAATGTACAGTGAGGGCAGTTACACATCATTACTATGGTAACAGAGCAGGACAGTCTGTTACATCATCACCTAGAGCAGAGCATAAGAGGGAGGATGAGTTATTGATAACTGAGGGCTCATGGGAGTTGTAGTTGTAGATGGCACCCATCTTTGAGATAACTTCTCCTAATTTATAAAGCCCATAACATTTGGTGAATCATAAAACAAACTAATTAAGCTCCATTTTGTGATTAATGACATTGGGGCTCATTTACTTACCCGGTCCCACCGCGATCCTGTGGCGCGTTGTCCCACGTGGGTTCGGGTTCTGCCGGGATTCACTAAGGTCATGCGCCCCTTATCCAGTAGGTGTCGATGCTGCGCCGAGGTCTGCCAGAGTTCACCTTCTTCTTCCCGGTGCATGTGAGTGCTTGATCTTGCGACACATTGGGGCAGATTTACTTACCCGGTCCATTCGCGATCCAGTGGCGCGTTCTCTGCGCTGGATTCGGGTCCGGACGGGATTTATTAAGACAGTTCCTCCGACGTCCACCAGGTGGTGCTGCTGCGCTGAAGTTCCTTGGAACGCACTGGAATACACCGAGCCGGGCTGATTGAAGGTAAGTGCAATGTTCGCGACACATTTTTTTTAAATGCGGCGGTTTTTCCGAATCTGTCGGGTTTTCGTTCGGCCACGCCGATTTCCGTCGCGTGCATGCCAGCGCCGATGCGCCACAATCCGATCGCGTGTGCCAAAATCCCGGGGCAATTCAGGGGAAATCGGCGCAAATCGGAAATATTCAGGTAACACTCCGGGAAAACGCGAATTGGGCCCTTAGTAAATGACACCCAATTAGTTTTTTAAATTCCGCTTTTTTTCAAAATCCGTCGGGTTGTCCGACGGTCACGCCCCCGATTTCTGACGTGTGAAACCCGGTGCGATTGCACCAAAATCCGATTGCATGCGCCAAAATCCCGGCGGAATTCGGCGCAAAGCGGAAAAATTTGGGAAACCTGACGAAAGTGCGGCCGCGTAGCCCTTAGTAAATGAGCCCCATTGAGTTTTGTTGTTTTCATTTATTTATAGCATTATGGTCTTGTGTATCATACGTTCATATTCCCGTAATACCGCTGTAAATCTCCCCCAATGTCTTGCTGTTACATTTCTCCGCCATTACATAAAATGATAAATTCATCTTAAATAGAGCAATTAGTAAAAACCACCATAGACCATAAACTGTGTGTATATGAGTGGTCGTAACTCACCTCAAGTACCATAAAGCCTGTGCAATGTAAACATGGAAGTACGCAGCCATGTATGAGGGATGGCGTGATTAGCCTTGCAAATGGCCCTATAGATTAAGTGTGGTTGTTTTTATAGATTGTGCTGTTCTATTGAAGATAATGAATCCTCGGATGGTTTCACCAAAAGCAGTGAATATATTATAGTACAGACTAGGGAGCCGTGAAGATCTGCAAATTATGATGTGGATTCAGATTACAGGCTTGTGAATCTCCTCGCAAGAAATCCTTTGTAAATAACTGGTGTGTGTTCTAAGCCCAAAATTGCATTTTCTGATTGTTTTTCGTTGGATATTTTTATAGTAGAAAACTAATCTGCATAACTTTTCTGATGCATAGACACATCTGATGGGGATGTACCCAACCTCTATCACCCCCAATGACAGGGCCGGCGACAGCACTGGGCATACCTGGGCAAGTGTTGGGGGCCCAGAGGTGCTGGGGGGGCACATAAGGCTGTAAATAAGGAATCCATGGAGGTGTGGGGAGGTGTATCTAATGAATCAATAGGGAGGGAGGGGGTTTTTATATAAAATAACCATGAGGGGCTGTATATAGAAGAACCATGAGGCGCCTGTATATAGAATGACCATGAGGGGGCTGTATATAGAATAACCATGATGGGGCTATATATATAATAACCATGAGGGGGCTGTATATAGAATAACCATGAGGGGGCTGTATATAGAAAAACCATGAGGGGGCTGTATATAGAATAACCATGAGGGGGCTGTATATAGAATAACCATGAGGGGACTGTGTATAGAATAAGCATGAAGGGGCTGTATATAAAATAACCATGAGGAGGCTATATATAGAATAACCATGAGGGGACTGTGTATAGAATAAGCATGAGGGGGCTGTATATAGAATAACCAAGGGAACCTGTCACCAGGATCCTCATTTTCACTAAAGACAGATTGTAAAAGCCCATGACACCAGCAGTGCACATATGCCTCTCTGCCTGTACTAAGCATTTACATAACAATGTAATTGCATCCTGACAAAATCCTGTTTCAAAAAACAACATGTGTCTGCAGGCTGCCTCCATCTTTGTGCTCCTGTACAGCTTGTCCCTCCCCCACTGATGTCAGGCTGACCAGGCTGTGACCTCTGAGAAGAAACAGGAGGTGGAGCTACACAGGAGCACATAGGTGGGGGCCAAGCTCTGAGGAGTGAGTAACACAGACAAGTCACATGTTTTCTGAAATGCATCCAAACCAAAACCCAGCCCCTGTGACTACCCCAGGATTTGTCAGGATGCAAGAGTAAGTTATAGCACACAATTAAACTGTAATGCAAATGCTTAGAAAAGGCAAAAAGGGATGTGCATTGCAGGTGTAATAAGCTTCTGAAACCTGTCTTTAGTGAAAATGAGGTCCATGGTGACAGGTTCCCTTTAATGCCACCATGTGAGTACACTGCAAAGTGGCCCACTGAGGCTCTGTTGCCCAGGGCCCTACTGAAACCTGGAGCTGACCTGCCCAATGATATCATCCTATGCATAGCCATCCATAGGGTCAAGATGTAGAAGGGTATCAAAAATGTAGAAACTTTCAACAGTTTTTTCCAACAACCTACTACTCTTGTTTTTAGCTTATTAGTGGATTAGTGGATCCGATGTTTGTGTCCACACAAACAGTCAATCTGTCCAATTGACTCCCCCATCAACTAGCCATGGCTATGATTGGCCAGGGGTGTCCCCTAATAGCTAGGGGTTTCAATTTGCCAGAATGGGCATCGTGTCGTGAATCAAAAATTACTTAAAGCAGAGAACCGCTTTAGCTTGTTCTTCAAAAGACTATGCAATGAATAAACAACTGAATATTAAAACGTAATACACAAAACTTTGTAAGATATGTAACAGAACAAAACCTTCTGACTCCACTTACTTTGACTCTTCCCGTCCTCCTTTCTTCCCTGCTAATTTTTTTTACTTTGAAATGTCTCCTCAATTCTTTCTTGCTAGTTACATGATCAGACGCTCATTGAGGTGTCATATTACATAAAAGTCTATGGAGAGGGGAGGGGGAGCGGTGAGTCACAGCAGCTAGGTCTCTTCCCAACAACTTTTAGAAACTTCTGGAGCTGCTAAAAATTAAAGATTACAAGCGATTGATTACAAAACATTGTTATACATAATAAACATACAGTGGACTCCTGATTTCGGCAACTTTTATTTAAAGGCGAGGTACACTTTAAGAAACTGCTTCATGCCTCATCGCAATTTGTACATTTGCATATGATACGGGTAGTGAGTACTTGTAAGTGGACTAAGCCTTTGGTATTCCAGTGGCATGTTGTTAAGCAATGTGCAATATTTTGGCAGGGGCGACTCTTGTGCACGTTGTATTGTGCCGTGTCGGAGCTTGATTGCAATCAGCGGCTTCCAAGTGCTTATTAGTAGGATATTCCCATGGAGCCATTGCCGTATTTCAATATTTATATCATATAATTAGGAATTTCTTTTATTTCTTGCTTTCTATTAACATTACAACATAAGTGCCCGGGGGCATATGGAAGGGAAAAAACGACTTCTGTAAATTAATGCGAGATGACAGGGCTTTAAGAAGTGACAGCTCCAAATATAACTGATAAGCAGCAGGATTTCACCCCCGGGGTTGTGCGGATCACACTTCAGTGGCCTTTTTCTCCCAATTTCATTGCTGTTATTGTATAGATTTTGTAATGTGGGGCACGTTGGCAGATTTATCATTTCTTGTTGGTTACTGAAGGCATTGGGGGGTTCAATGACCCCCGAAAACAGACCTATGACTGGGCTGTAAGCTGAGAATATCTAATTTACATATATATAATGCTTCGGAAACAGCGCCACTCTTTGTCCTTGTTCCGGTATTGCAGCCTGCCTAAATTTAAGGGGAAATAAATTTAGTTGCTATTCCAGATATGGCCAGTAAACAAGGGTGGAGCTGTTTTTGGTGTTTATTAATGACTGTCTGACAATGGAATAGAGACGTGAATAACAAAGGCATAACTAGAATGTAAAGGTCTTCACAGAAAAGTGAAAAATTGGCCCTTAGACCACACCCTAAGGGGGTACATGCCGAAGCTCCAAAAGTAACCCAACATGGTTTTCAGCATTTCTGAGGCTTTAAAGGGGTTTTCCCACGAAACAAGTTAACTTGCTGATCAGTCAGGGTCTCAGTGATGAGACCTCCCACAGATCGGGGGTCCGATGTATCCCCTTCGGACCCCTCATCACTACCCGATAAGCAGAACGCCGTACTTGGCAAACTCCATCAGCTCCATACAGAAGAACAGGGCAGCCTGGCCATGCACGACTGGCTGCTCCACTCATCTCCGGGAGTGACAAGGAGACTGTCGGGGGTACATTGAACCCCTCTTCTCATGATCTGTGGGGGTCTCATCATTGAGACCCCCAGCAATCAGCAAGTTAGGCCCTAACCCCTTGAAGTCACAAAGTTATAAGCTATATGTGCCTATGAGAGCCTCTACCTGGTTGTGTTGTGACCAACTGGTTACAGATAGATAGAGGCCAAGTTCTATGATTGGCCAAGGTAGATCCTGTGATCATCAACACTTCCAGCCCGTCAAGGCCAAGGTCTCTGATTGGCCAAGGCAGATCTGTGATCATCAACACTTCCAGCCCGTCAAGGCCAAGGTCTCTGATTGGCCAAGGCAGATCCTGTGATCATCAACACTTCCAGCCCGTCAAGGCCAAGGTTTCTGATTGGCCAAGGCAGATCCTGTGATCATCAACACTTCCAGCCCGTCAAGGCCAAGGTCTCTGATTGGCCAAGGCAGATCCTGTGATCATCAACACTTCCAGCCCGTCAAGGCCAAGTCTCTGTTGGCCAAGGCATATCCTTTGATCACAACAGCTTTCCAGCTCTCGTCAGCGGTCAAGGTTTCTGATTGCCAAGGCAATCCTGTGATCATCAACACTTCCAGCCCGTCAAGGCCAAGGTCTCTAATTGGCTAAGGCAGATCCTGCGATCCCCAACACTTCCAGCCCGTCAAGGCCAAGGTCTGTGTTTGGCGAAGGCAGATCCTGTGATCCCCAACACTTCCAGCCCATTGCTACTGCCAAAGATGACCTGGAGCTCGGTAAGGTCACTTAATTTCTTTAGTCATTGCTTCCGCTGCCCTTAGCATTCCTGGAAAACCCCTTGAAGTCCCAAAGTTATAAGCTGTATGTGCCTATGAGCGCCCCTCACTGGTTGTGTTATGGATTGCAGCCATTATCATTGTTACGTTGGCTTTTTACTGAGCCAAACTAGAAATTTGGACCTGGATTTTCTATCCACCTCACTAAAAGAAGCCAAACTGTACCGAAATCTATGGGTATGGCTGAGCCCCAGCACATGTCTCTCCACTTCCAGCTAATAGGATGGGATTTCTATGAGATGGGGGCTGGGTACATGCTTATATCACCCATATGTGATGTGCATTGTAATCTTTACTTGAGGCTCTATATAAATGCTTAATTCCAGTAATTATTCCCCGTTAATTTATGCGGCGGGAGCGTCGTGCAGGGAATACTCAACAGGTTAATACACAAGAGGAGCATCGATTCAGGGAGTCAATGAATGGATTAAGGAAGTTTATTTGTCCCCAGTGAAATGTAATTGTCGTTTCTTTCTTGTTCCTCTTTGGCCTTTCCGATCGATAGAAATACAATAAGAAATGTCAGGGGGATTTTCACGAGAGGAGAGATGTTAACTATTGTTATACCGCCATACACTGTATCCTTTATGTACACACCGAGTACCCATGTAATGAGCATAATTATCCAATCCAAATACATGCAAGTAATTATATGCGTAGAATTAGGACCAAACTAATACTGTAGCCAAATACATACTGTATATATCATTAGTATAGTAGTAAAGGGAACCTGTCACCAGGAGACCCATTTTTATCACTCCCCCAGTCCCCACAGAGCATAGTACATACACTGCCAAAGAGTTTTTGTATAAAAAATTGGTTTTACAGGAAAAAAAGATATGTTATATTGTACCTTTCATTAGCATCTGCTGTGTGACTAGGCAGTTGCCAAATGGGAGTGGCTGGAAAGGAGCAGTTTCCCCCCCACCCTTGGGGAACAGCTACTCCAAGTGACCTTTTCAAATATATGATAACACCCATCACTGGGCTTAGCGACACCCCCTGCTAATCTACAGCCAATCCCGAGTGAGGGGAGTTATTCATATATTTGAAAAGGTCACATGCTTCCCAAGGGTGGGGGGGAACTGCTCCTTCCCAGCCCCTCCCAACTGCAGTACAAAGCACACCCACTATAAAATGTATGCCGCTGTCCTTGGTGACCAATGAGCATAGCACAGCCAGGGTCATATCTACAAATGTAATATCCATACCGGTTCACCACAGAAGTCCTGAATTCTTATGGGGTATCCTCTGCACCCTTTGGAGGTCATGGATAACACATATAAGTAGATTAACACAGTCACGGTGCCTGGATCTTTGGTGTCCCTGGTTTATCCAGGTAGATTTTGATGGTAGATTTCCTTTAAAATTTCCTACCAGGCCCTACATTGTATAGTGGCTGTGCTTGGTACTGCAGCTTATCCCTTTTCTCCTCGAATGGGACTTATCTGCGCACAGGCCATGTATCCTGAGGTGCAGAAGTGGCACTCACCGAAAGCCTCACCTGAACGAGTGTCGGACCCCTTCCAATCTGAAGTTCATTTCCCATCCTGAGGAACCCCCCTTTAAGAACTGGATCAGCATTTCCATTATGATCTAATTTGGTGGCATAGTCATTGGAAATGACTTTTACAACTCTGTTATCTTCAGTGAGAAGTGAGCTGCAATTACCTGACTTGGCCACTACACATAGAATGGCGCTGTTCTTCCAAAGTCAGTCGGAAACAGTGGATTGGTGGGAGTCCTAAGTGTTATTGATATTGATGATCCATCCTATGGAAAACCTTAAAGACTCAAGATCTTGATCTTAAAGGCTCCCCCTCCCCCCGATCTCACCCGCAGAAGGGCTTTTCTTCGTAATGCACCATAATAACCATATTACGTATAATAGTACACAATAATGTTCTATAATGATCGGGCTAAATGTGTGTATTACTGCGGGAAAATCCTCAGCGTCCAGAAGAAAATGATTGTGTGTTTACAGAGTTTTCTTCCCATTTCATTTCACGGAGGCAGAACTAATGAGATGTCGTCGCTTTCAGCAAAGAAAACTCAGCAGCAGCGAAATGTACAGGGAAGGAAAGGACATCGGGTCCTGCAAATCTCTCAATGTGATTTTTATTTTGAGCTTTGATGAAAAAACAATGAATTGGATTTTTTTTCACTCTCAATATTGATGATCTCAGCCCAATATAAACATATGTGTTTGGGTAGAAGGGCAGCAATGTGCAATAGTCTGCAGCATGATACACGGTCTGAATATTTGACATATGGAGATCTGCCGTAACACATGATCATGGAGAGGAATACGGGTTTTCTGTGATGGGAAAAGAAAAACTATGGGGCTTATTTACTAAGGGTCCGGGGATGCACTTTCGTCAGATTTTCCGATGTTTTCGGGATTTGCGCCGCTGTGACAGGTATTTAACTGGGGATTGTGTTGCACACGATTGGATTATGGATTTCATGCAACAGAAATCGGGGGGCGTGGCCAATTGATTCGGAGTGAGCGCAGGATTTAAATTTCAAATTGTGTCGCAAGACAATGCACTTACATGCACCAGGAAGAAGAAGGTGAACCCCGGCGGACCTGAGCGGGGAAGCGACACATGCAGGATATCAGGCGCACAACCTTAGTGAATCGCGGCACAGTCCATTCCGGACAATGTACTTTTGGGGAACGCGTCAGGACGGGTAAGTCAGGGCCGGCGCTAGGGGTAGGCAAAGGTGGCAATTGCCCAGGGCCCCTGGGAGAAAGGGGAGAATCTCTTCTTTCAAATGAATCTTGAATTGTGTTTCTAGGTGCTCTGGATCCAGAGATATTCAGGTTTAAAGTGAGAATATCAGGTGCCATTTTTATATATAAAAATCACTCCCAACGGCAGTTTAACAGTTAATATCTCCGTTTTCCTACATTTTAGAAACACACATTTCATATAAAAGAGGAGACTCTCTTCTTTCATAGGAAAAAAGAAGTAAGGTTCTATGTGTCACAGAGCCAGAGAAACTGGCCCCTGAAATTGACCCCCCCTTCCCAATCCAGATTCTTAGCCATCAGGCTGCAGGGAGCATTTGCTGCACACAGGAGCTGCTGCACCTCACAGATAATGGAAAAATTCACTTTATATGTTACTACATTTTGAGAAGGATATAAAAATAATATTCATGTTTTTGACCCTCTCTATGCAGAAACTATCTAAACACACTTGGGCACACATGTATCAATCGGTTTTTTTCTGGGTTTTGCGTCTTTCCTCAGGCGCAACGGTTTTGTGCCATTTTTGAACTAAACGCCACACTAGCCGTGCAGCAAAAATAACCAGGCTTTCCCTCATTTATCCTAGCAATCCCAGATGTTTGCCTTGCACCTAATTTATTATCACTTGCGACTTTTCATTGAGGCGCAAAAAACACTCCAGCCGAAGGTGGCGTTCTTGAAGAAAGAAAGCACTGAGCCCACTTTGCAGAACAGATCATTTCTAGCAGGCAGAGCTCAGCCAGAAACATGGAGATACAGATCATTATCAGACAGTGAGATATCTCGCAGGACACTATTTACCAGTTTCATCACTTCTAGTTTACAAAACGACCCCATTCTGCAAAACGCATAGCTCACAGCAAGAAGAGAATGAGAACGTTTAGAGATGTTGCAACATAGTACTGACAAGGTCCCCCATGTAATTCTGCACAGATACTCCCCAGTGTATTGAGGGGTGATATACGACAGAATCAGGGGTCTTGCAGCAGGAGACACACTGGGGGATCCCCCACTGGAGAGCCCCTGCTGAGGAGGTCACTGGGGCTGGTGTTGTCCATCAACCTGGGTTGCTGCTGTGAGTGGTGATCTTCATTTGGGTGTGGGGAGGAGGAAGCAGAGAGGAGCTTGTAGCAGAGATGACATTGTAATGTGCCTGAACTAACATTGGGCCGAAACTGCGCCAAAATTGCGCCTTACACTGGTTAAGTTAGTGAGAAATAGAGAAGGACCAAGAAATAGTATTACTGACCACAGATGGTTGTAGCTTGTGATATTCGAACGTGCGCACAGAATTAGCGCACAAGACTTGGCACCCTATCACTTACGCGCACAAAGGGATAAATGGGAACCCTTCTCTCTTGAATTCCCGTTTATTTGTGATACTGTTTTAGGAGAACTAGCTTGATTTTTCTTTATATAGATCGGATTTGTACATATTTTAGACGGAAATTTTGAAGTGTTAATGCACAATGCGCATGGTTGGTTGCTTTCCAAAATTGCTATAGGTTTTATGGCGCCTTACTTTTTATTCTGTTTTATTGATATATTTTGCAGGTTGTGACTGTCTAAAAAATGTCTAGCTGAAAGCAGAATATAGTTTATACAGTTTTTAGTGAATATTATGTGGATTTAATTATGGGGACATATCAATATGGGACATTTGTGAACTGTACAAATGTCCACGTATTACATTTAGGAGATGTGAAGGTAAACATTTTCTGTTTGGATCAAATTTTTTGCCATCAAAGTCAAATTTTAAGTATTTTTAATAAAATGTTTCAATTTGAATCAAAATTGCATGAAGGCGCCAATTTCTATAAAATCCTTGATGCAATTTTGAAAATGGGGCAAGTGTCTGCTTTCAGAAAATATAGGTCCCTCTCCCCAATGGGCCTCACAGTCTAATCAACCTACCAGTATTTTTTTGGAGTGTGGGAGGAAACCGGTGGACCCGGAGGAATCCCATGCAGACACACGCATACAAAATCTTTGCAGATGTTGACCAGCACTGCAAGGCTGTAGTGCTAATCACGGAGACACCATGCTGCCCATAAATCTCCCTATCATTTATCTATCTCCTATAAAATTCTCCCATATTACAGTTTGTTTTACCATACTAAATGGAGCCTCTTGCTTACTGTGACTGGTCATAAAATAGTTTTATTTTGGGGCCCCAATTTTAGTTTTGCCCAGGGCCCCACTTTGTTTAGAACCGGCCCTGGGGTAAGTAATGACATGAGATAATAACCAAACCTAGATCTCTGCTTGCTGTCATTCTATAGGAAGCTTCCTTTTTTTTACTTCCTAAAGTAAACATCGGTCCCTGGTCATTTGATGTCACACAGGTATACAGCTTGTCACGGGTGCTCCTGCGACCCTCGTCCAGGGTCGCAGGTGCTCCCGTGCCCCTCTCCGCTCCATGGGACCCCCGCTATCCCTCTTACCTTCCCGCAATCCACCGATGATCTCCTTGCTCCGCTACACATGTCCCCTCCTCCTAGGACACGCACGCGCCGTTGTTCTAAAATTTAAAGGGCCAGCGTCAATTATGCATAGTGTTCGTTTTGTGAATTCCCGTTGTGACCCCGGTTCCGTCCCTGACCTACTGTTCTGCCTTTGACGTTGATCCTGTGCTGCCTGTCTCGACCTCCTGCCTGTCCCCAACCACGAGTTTGCCTGATGACTCTGTACCTCACCTTGGCCGCTACAGCAGACAAAGTCGTGCCTGTGGAACAACCTGGTGGTACCACACCGCACCAAGTCCAACCTGCTTTGCGGCGGGCACTGGGGAAAACCTGGGGCCACTTAGACTTCGCTCCCAGGTGTCGGCTTACTTCATCGTCCGCCATGGTTCAGTGGGTCCACCACCCCAGAACCCTGACACAGCTCATTATCTTCCTGGTTATGTGATGTCACACAGGTACATGGCTTGTTATATTCCTGGTCATGTGATGTCCCACAGGTGCAAGGCTCATTGGAGTTGCTTGACATAATGAGCCCTGCACCTGTGTGACATCAAATGACCATGAAGAATAAACGGATAGCATCCAGGAAGGGTGCGTTGCTCTCCTATTTGGAACGTTTGTAAAGGAATCGGCGCTGGCCAAAAAGTTTCTTTTATTTAAGCCAATTATGGCAATAAAAAATAAAAGAATTAAAACAATAAAAGGAATGACGCGTTCCGCGCTCGTGCTGAGCGCTGCATCAGATTCACTGCTCATTTATTTACCCGGTCCAGTCGCGATCCCGTGCCGCGTTGTCCGACGAGGATTCGGATCTGCCAGGATTCACTAAGATCGCGCGCCCGATATCCTGCAGGTGTCGCTGCTACGCCGAGGTCCGCCGGAGTTCACCTTCTTCTTCCTGGTGCATGTAAGTGCTGATCTTGTGTTAAAAATGTGTAAAAAATATCGTTGTCTGACGGCCACGCCCCACGATTTCTGTCGCGTGAAAGCTGGCGCCGGTGGGCTACAATCCGATCGCGTGCGCCAAAATCCCAGGGCAATTCGGTGCAAATTGGAGATATTCGGGAAACCCAACGAAAGTGCGGCGTTCAGACCCTTAGTAAATGAGCCCCTATGTGTGTAAATCCCGACAGGGCAAGGTTTAGCATTTGTCAAATTTCTCAATTTTACCATATATGTAAATTATACATGCCACCAGGGAGAAGACATCCAATCTTCAGGAAATCCCATTAGTTAAAAAGTAAGAGGGGTAATATTAGGAAATGCTTCCCTCTGCTTTTGATCTAAACTAAAGCCCTAGGGGGTGCGTCTCCTTAATGTGATGTACAGACTTGGTCGTAGGGGTCAAAAAACAGTTTCTACCAATTACCAAACTATGCAGAGCCTCACCACAACCCTCTGATGTGATCTTCTGAGATATCTGGGATTATTTTAACTATTAACGAAACATCTACTGTCTATGTGGGCGCTATTGGCCCATTAGCTGAGGTGGCCCTGAAGAAGATGTCCTTAGATGGGGTAATCTGGTAGGAAGAGTCTAGATCGGGATACAACTGGTGTGACCTATAGAGCATATGAATGAGTATTTTGGATCCTCATTTGGATATAAAGCTTTATAACCAACATCTCCATGTAGTAGTTACCATGCCATTCCTCCTCTCTATCTCAAGAGGAGACCATAGACCCCCATTTTTAGGATTCGGTACAATAATTGGCCAACATTGTATCTCTCTCACACACCTTGGTAGGGGGGAAGAGTTCCTGCACAGTGTAACAGCTTGTGAAGCTAAAGCACAGACAGGCTCTGGTAACGCCTCCCTGCTCTCTCAGAATTTCCCCTCTCCCTCTGCCTACTGTAGTCTCACACACAGCGCGAGGGGGAAATGCTCCTGCACAGTGTAACAGCTTGTGAAGTAAAACACAGACGGGCTCTGGTAACCCCTTACAGAACCCAGGATCATAAGCATCATTTTAATGGTTGACTTTAGAAGGAAAGAAGCCATGGATAACAAATAAAAAAGATGAATGTGCAAAAAGGAAAAGGGCTGTGGCGTTAAATATATGTAAGGCCCCCTAATCTATAAAATGACTTTACACTACCCATCATCCCGCTCACCATGACCCTGACCTTCCATCTAGAATATGTAGCAATCCCTAGAATCCCGTGTGTCAGATCTGCCACATCTCTAAATTGGTTTCCCATTTCAGAAATGAGTCAATCTCCGAAAATGTCATCTTCTGCCTTTAATGGGATAATTACATACTTAGCAAAATGTGCTGTGAACTTTAGTAGATTAAGCCTGGGAGTGCGCAGCCTCTAGTAGAACGCGCTGCGGATGGAGAGTTATCGGAAAGAGAGAAAGAAGGGGAAAAAAAAGGAAAGAGGGAGAAGGGGGAAGGGAGCAAAGGAAAAGAGGGAAAAGTCTGGGTACTAGGCTCAACCATTAAGTATTGCAGATCTTCACCATCTAGGAGCTAATATCATTAAGAGCGTAGGGACGGAGGGGTGGTAGACGTCGTGAATGAGGAGGCCTTAACTAACGCCACACCCTTTTCCTTTTGCACATTCATCTTTTCTCACTAGTCAAATGCCAGAATTTTTCAATTCCATTACAGACATGTTAGACTGGTTTTCTGTGGACAAATTGCTTTCTAATGTCACCCTTCACTTATTACGGTGCACCATCTAAGGTTGACGGGTTGGACCCCTTGCCTTCAAACTCGTCCATTCTGCTGGATCGATACAACTGCTGGAAGCTCTCTCAGAGATTTTGGTCCATTGAATGATCATCAACCAGGTTGCCGCAGATTTGCGGCTGGCACATCCATGATCGAATCTCCCGTTCCACCACTCCCAAATGCTCTATTGGATTGAGATCTGGTGACTTGGGGAGGCCATTTGAGTCCTTGGACCTCAATTGTCAGTGTCAAGAACCCAGCTGGAGATTCCAGCTTATGACATGGCGCATTATCCTGCTGAAAGTAGCCATCACGATGTTACAGGGTACTTGTTGCTCATAAAGGCGAGGACATGGTCACAACAATACCAGTGGCTGTGCGTGTGACCAAGGGGCCCAAAGATGCCAAGAAAATATCCCCACACCATGACACCCACCACCACCAGCCTGAACCGCTGATACAAGGCAGGATGGATCCATGCTTTCATGCGTGTGACGCCAAATTCTGACCCTACAATCCGAATGTCGCAGCAAAATCGAGACTCATCAGACCAGGCAAGTTTTTCCAATCTTCAACTGTCCAATTTCGATGAGCTTTTGCAAATTGTAGCCTCAGTTTCCTGTTCTAGCTGAAAGGAGTGGCCCCCGAGGTGTGTTCTGCTGCTGTAGCCCCATCTGCCTCAAAGTTCGACCGTACTATGCGTTCAAGATGCTCTTCTGCCTACCTTGGTGTAACGGGTGGCGATTTGAGTCACTGTTGCCTTCTATCACTCGAACCAGTCTGCCCATTCTCCTCTGACCTCGGGCATCAACAAGCATTCCACCCACAGAACTGCCTCCACTGATGTTTTTTTTCTTTTTCGACCATTCTCTGTAAACCCTAGAGATGGTTGTGTGTTGAAAATCCCAGTAGATCATGCATTTTCTGAAATACTCAGACCAGCCCTTCTGGCACCACAACCATGCCCGTTCAAAGGCACTCAAATCCATACTGATCTCGTTTTGAACTGTCAGGAGATTGTCTTGACCATGTCTACATGCCTAAATGCACTGAGTTGCCCCAGTGATTGGCTTGATTAGATTATTGTTAACGAGCAGTTGGACAGGTTACTAATACCAGGCCTTATTGTATACATACAGGCAGTCCCAGGGTTACGTACAAAATAGGTTCTGCATGTTTTCTTAAGTTGAATTTGTCGTAATTCACTAACTGTAATTTATAACTGTAGCTCCAGGCAAAATATTTGGTCTCTGTACCAATTGTGATTTAAAAAAAATTTGGGTTGTCATAAAAAACAGGATTCACACTAAAGCTTAATTAAAACGCCTCTGATAACTGTTATACTGATCTTTGTATCCTAGGATAAGTACAGTAAATTACCAAAATCCAGAGGTCCGTTTGTAAGTCGGGTGTTCTTAAGTAGGGGACTGCCTGTATTGTGTTTTAATAACTTTTTTTTAACTTTTGAAAAAAATCTGTATTGCCATATTCTAACTCTTTTAAAGGGTTGAACCATTAAAGGAATCCAGCCGCAAAATCAAGCTTGATGAACTAGGAACACATACTCATAGATCCAGTACCTGTGACGGGGGAATCTTCTTATAATAAAGTGGGCGGTGAGTGTATATTAAATGATGACATTAGAAAGTACAATTTGTCCCACAGAAAACAAGCCCTCTTACATGTCTGTAAATGGAAAAATTGAAAAATTCTGGCATTCGAACTTAGTGGAGAAAAAGATGAACGTGCAAAAAGGAAAAGGGCTGTGGCGTTAAATATATGTAAGGCCCCCTTATCTATAAAATGACTTTATACTACCCATCATCCCGCTCCCCATGACCCTGACCTTCCATCTAGAATATGTAACAATCCCTAGATTCCCGTGTGTCAGATCTGCCACATCTCTAAATTGGTTTCCCATTTCAGAAATGAGTCAATCTCCGAAAATGTCATCTTCTGCCTATAATGGGATAATTACATACTTAGCAAAATGTACTGTGAACTTTAGTAGATTAAGCCTCGGAGTGCGCAGCCTCTAGTAGAACGCGCTGCGGATGGAGAGTTATCGCCGGAACGCTTTCCAGCGGGATAAACAAGCAAAAAAAAAAAAAACAAAAAAAAAAAAAAATCTTCAAAAATCAGATTAAACCATATCTGCTTATCCCAGCATTTGATTAATGCAAACCAACCTGACAGCTTTTCACTCCTTTAATCTCTCGTGAAGATATAGTATGTCGTCTTTGTTGAACACAGATTTCTATCTCTCGGGTCCGTTTTTACATGAAATTACAATTTTATTCTGAAAAAACACTTCAAACAAAAAAAGGAAAAAAACAAAAACATCCTATAAAAAACACATAGAACAAAAAAACTCCTGTAACAAAACCATTAAAAATACTTAAACAAAACCGTAAACAAAAAAAATATCTTAGGACAAAAAGCTTAAGACCAACGAAAAATCTATAGCAAAGAAACCCCCCCCCCCCTAAAACAAAACATTAAAAAAACTCCTAGAACCAGAACCTGTAAGAAAAAAAAAATATAAATTAAAAAAAAAACTAAAACAAATATCTTACCAGCGAAAAATCCTATAACAAAAAAAAAAAAATCCTATAACAAAAACTGTAAAACCAACACATTTCTTATAAAATACTGCAAACTCAAAACTGTAAAACCAACCTAAAAAATCCTAAAACAAAAGCCGCAAACCCATAATAAAATCCCATTACACCAAAAAAAAATGTAAAACAAAAAAATCCTGAAACAAAAACCGGAAAACAAAGCCAAAAAAATTCTATAACAAAAACTAGCCAAAAAAATTCCTAAAACAAAAACAAAAGAATAGTGTTTAAATGCGTTTTTCATAAATTCTGATAAAACCTGTGTGGGCCAGTTCTTGGGTTGCTCCAATACTTCTGCTTTCTGGATGGAAACTTTGGGGGGTCAGGTGACCAACTTTATCCAATGAACTCCGGACCCTGGGAAATAGCTTCCTGTGATAACACTGCCTTTGTTTCCCCTAGGTCTGAGATGGCCACTCATTTGCTAAATGACCCCCTAGCAATGTGAGTTGTTACATGATCCCCCATTGTGCCGATGATAGGGGGAAGTCCTACTGGCCAGACCCCCAGTGATCCGTAACTTAGCCCCCTATTCTATTGATAGGGGATAAGTTACTTATGTAGGACAACCTCTTAAAGAACTCCTAAAGAATCAAACTGAAGGTAAGTCTTAATAGTAATTATTTATGCAGCGAACACAGAGCTTGCCAAATTGGTGCCAAACCTGTCCCCATGGGACTCCCAATCTAATTAGTATGTTTTTGGAGTGTGGGAGGAAACCGGAGGTCCCCAACGCAAACACAGAGAGAAACTCTTTGCAGTTGTTGACCTGAATGGGACTTGAACCCAGGACCCCAGCGCTGCAAGACTATAGTGCTAACCACTGAGCCACCATGCTGCTCTAGTTATACTGACTATAGTGAGATCCGTCAGGTCATGGTATCGTCATATAATAACCTTTTTGCAGAACTTTCAAAGGAGATCTGCTCCTCATGGAGCCTCCGACGCCGATGTGAACACAGCACAAGAATCATGAATAAAACATCACCCCCCATTGAATCTGGATGGCGCACAGCGCGCAGGCTTCGGGCCGCACACCCGCCGGCTTTATGACAAGGAAACTGTAATTCTAGTAGGAGATCAAATATCAAAGATTACAACATGTTGAAAAGTTTAATCCCTGTGCCGCTCGTGGCCGCCTCCCCCAGCAGCGAGGGGATTAATTGGGACACCGTATTAGCGTTTCCGCTAATCTTGGGAAATTTAACAGCGTTGTGTTCACGGAGAGAGATCAAGTCTAAATGAGTTACTATATTTAGTAACAAAGATCAATGAGTAGTGTGGGGAGTCAAGAAGGAGAGCAGTGACCTAAGGTACTATATTTACATCTGTGTATGTACTGATAGGTTCAGTGCCGTGCGAAAATCTTAGGCAGGGGAGGAAAGGACGCTTATACCGGTCTTAACCACTTCATGACTGCCGTATCAACTTTTTACAGCGACCACTGAAGTTACTTCCGTCTTTACACGGAGCCGTGCCAGAAGAAGATTACAGGACCTGTCAGAGCCCGGGATCAGAAAAGATCCGATCCATGATGTTTAACCCTTTAGATACTGCAGTCAAACATAGGCCTTGGTACCAAAGCGGCTGCAGAGCGAGCGTGCTCCTGTCACCCTGTGAAATGCTGCAGGTGCGATTGCAGGGTGCACCGGGGTCCAGTGAAGGACCTGTATGTTTAACCCCTTAGACACCACAGAAGTACCATACATGGGAGCATACACAACCTGCACTACCTCCTGCTACCTCTATTGGCCTCTGTGTCTGATAAAGACCGCTGCGTCGGGCGAAAATGTTTACATGATATACAGAACTGGGCCGTAAAGCTAAATAAATTCTTAATTGCATTTTGACAATAGAAAACCTGAAAAAAAAAGTTTGGGCATTAACGTAAAAAACAGGTGCGGTTAATAATTCATCTGTACCGATTAAAATCCCGATGTGCCTCCTCCTCGGTGCAGAGCGTCTGTTTGGTTACATGGGCACGGCACCTCCACTCTCACTGCATCCAACCGCCTCAAACGTCCACCCATCCCGTGTCCAAGGGCATGCGTTTTTGCAATGGGGCTTATTTACTAAGGGCCGCACTACTCACTTTAGCCGGACTGTGTGCTGTTTTCGGACTTTGCGCAGCTTGGACAGGCATCTTAGTGAATTGCGGCACACGGACAATGCACTGTCAACTTGGTGGGAATGTAAGTAAATGAGCCCCGATGTGTTTAAAAGCACATCACAGACGCCACCCTGGAATATACTGAGTTGGGAAAAATAAAACTTACATACACACATGTAATTGGGCTCCAAAACAAATGATTGATACAAGCTCAATTTCAAAGTAATTGATACATATCAATAAACTTTGAATGCAAAAATGTATACATTAAAAGAAGAAACCCAAACTTTCCATTGTCCAACAGGTTCATGTACAAAATTTTAAACATTTATGTGAGCTAGTTACAATTTACATGCTAAAACAACCTGCCATATCCTGCCATATGTGGTATAATGGCCTTGTGTGGCACGCTGCCAGGATCAGTAGTGAATAATAATATAGGCAGTTTGGGCAGTCGCCCAGGGCACAAGCCTTCTAAGGGGCCCATGGCCACCCAAACCACCCACCACATTTTATACTGAGAAGAGCCTTCACCCATGAAATCCTTTTATATCTGTTCCTGGTATTTTGGGACCTTTGAAGGTCCTCCAAAGGTCCTGAAACTTCAGATTGATAGCAGCAGAAGGGAGAATCCTCCATTCCCCAGGAAGCTGATTCGATTACCACATGTAGGAAGTGATTCCAGACTTGTAGGGGCAATAATATTCATACAGCCCAGAGCCCATGGTGGTCTTTATCCGCCCCTGGCCGGGACAGATCGAAGCCTGATACGAAGATGATACGCCGGCACACTTAGGGCTTAGTATAATTGTGCCCCTATATCTCATTACATATTGGGGCTCATTTATTAAGGGCTCCGCGGCTGCACTTTCACCAGGTTTCCTGAATTTTTCCGTTTTGTGTGGAATTCTGCCGGGATTTTGGCACACACGATCGGATTTGGAAAAACCGCGTAATTTTTAAAAACGAAATCAATGCAGCACTTACATGCACCAGGAATTAGAAGGTGAACTCCGGCGGACCTCGGCGCAGCAGCGACACCTACTGGATATTGAGTGCACGACCTCAGTGAATCCCAGCAGAACCCGAATCCACGTTGGACAACGCGCCGCGGGATCGCGACACGACCGGGTAAGTAAATGAGCCCCATTGTTTCGAAAATCTGATCACCAAATGGTGACACAGATATCTGGACACATTTAGATAAGGTGACCAGATAGAACAGACACCTAGAGGAATAGAAAATAGAGAGACGCTGGACTGGAACGTGCTGTCGATACGTGAATATTTGTGATCCCATTTTCTCCTACTAATGCATCTGTCATCTTGGTCCTGGGTGTGATGTATGAGCACATGCAAATGTTTACCCAGACGTTATATATAGCCGCATTACTGGCCCCATCAGATATTTATACAGTTCATGTCCAATTTGTTCCTGTTGATCGGGTTAAAGGGTTAAGCAGCGCAGTGTAATGGCTGCCGCTGTAATATAAGACCCAGCTGCCACCACAAAGAATTAACATTTGACTTAAGCGTCTCTCTAAGCAGTCAACTAGATGCCTGGACATGTAAGGTCTTGTGCCATAAACTATTTAAGACCTGGCCATTAAAGGGGTTCTCCACCCATAAACTATTTAAGACCTGGCCATTAAAGGGCTTCTCCACCCATAAACTATTAAAGAATGTCCATTAACGGGGCATTTATCCACCTATAAAACTATTTGAAGACCTGGCCATTTAAAGGGCTTTACCACCTATAAACTATTTAAGACCTGTGCCATTAAAGAGGTTCTCCTCCATAAACTATTTAAAGACCTGGTCATTAAAGGGCTTTCCACCCATAAACTATTTAAGACCTGGCCATTAAAGGGGTTCTCACCCAATAACTATTTAAGACCTGGCCATTAAAGGGTTCTCCACCCATAAACTATTTAAGACCTGGCCATTAAAGAAGGGTTCTCCCAATAAACTATTAAAGACCTGCCATTAAAGGGGTTTCCCCAAAACACTATTAAGACCTGGCATTAAAGGGGTTCTCCACCATTAAACTATTAAAGACCTGGCATTAAAGGGGTTCTCCACCATTAAACTATTAAATACCTGTATTAAAGAGGGTTCTCCACCCATAAACTATTTAAGACTGGCATTTTTTGCCATTAAAACGGCTTCTCCACCCAAAACTATTAAGACCTGGCCTTATTAAAGGGGTTCTTCCACCCATAAAAAAATTTAAGACTGGCCATTAAAGGGGTTCTCCAACATAAACTATTTAAGACCTGGCCATTAAAGGGCTTCTCCACCCATAAACTATTAAAGACCTGGCCATTAAAGGGGTTCTCCACGCATAAACTATTAAAGACCTGGCCATTAAAGGGCTTCTCCACCCAAACATTTAAGACCTGCACATTAAACGGGTTCTCCACCCATAAACTATTAAGACCTGGCCATTAAAGGGGTTCTCCACCATAAACTATTTAAGACCTGGCCATATAAGGGGTTCTCCACCCTAAACTATTTAAGACCTGGCCTTTAAAGGGGTTCTCCACTCATAACTATTAAAAACCTGCCATTAAAGGGGTTCTCACCCATAAACTATTAAGACCTGGCATTAACGGCTTCTCCACCATAACTATTTAAGACTCTGGCATTAAAGGGGTTCTCCACCCATAAACTATTTAAAGACCCCCCTGCCATTAAAGGGGTTCTCCAGTCCCCCCATAAACTAATTTAAGACATGGCCATTAAAGGGGTTCTCCACCCATAAACTATTAGACCTGGCCATTAAGGGGTTCTCCACCCTAAACTATTAAAGACCTGGCTCATTAAAGGGTTTCTCCACCCATAACTATTAAAGACCTGGCCATTAAAGGGCTTCTCCACCCATAAACTATTAAAGACCTGTCCATTAAAGGGGTTCTCCACCCATAAACTATTAAAGACCTGTCCATTAAAGGGGTTCTCCACCCATAAACTATTAAAGACCTGTCCATTAAAGGGTTTTTTTAGGAACCTAGAATACGTGAGAATTATTGGTTCACTGGAAATCCAATAAAACTAAAACAGCCATGACAGCCCCTATTTAAAAAGAGTCGTGGCCTGCGTGGAAGACTGACTTGTGGACAAATTGCTCGAAGCATTGTCACAATCCACGACATCACCTGTTCGCACTTTCTGGCCTCAACAGTGCCTACCACTCCCTAGTAACTTTCAGACATGAACCTAGGGAGTGTAAGCTCTGGCGTGTTCCCTGCTCCCTCATAAGCAGGGTTGGTTTCTTCCTCCCCCGGCCAGGATCCACGGCCTCTCGACCCCTGCAGTAGTTGGAGCCAAAAAAAACGCCCCCGTCCCGCGGCCCTCGTCCTCTCATACTCCCCCTAAGCTCCTCGGGGTTAACATTTTTTAAAATGAGAGTTTTCTAGCTTAATGTTTTTTTAACTTTTTTCTTGTGTTTTTTTTTTCATTTTTTTGTTTTTTGAGTTTTTAAAACCAAACATGCTATCCTATTGCTATGCTATTTTCTGCCAGTATGGAACCACCTACTATGCCAGATGAGATGACACTTATATTATCTAAACAAAATAAACGTAAAATAAAAAAAGGACAAATGTCAGACTGTGCCTAGATGGAAAATCCAACCCCTACTAAATTTCCCACTTCGGTCTTTGCAATGGATATGTTGCGTCACTAAACGCAAAAGCACAGCGGTCGCAAGTCTCACTACAAATTGCTCACAGTGGTCTAAGTCGATGCTACGCAGCAAGTACCGCCACCAGCAAGATAATCAACCAGAAATCGCAATATATAACGCTACTGTTAGCTAAAGCCGTTTGGCAGATTCTCTATGGGCTATTTTTAGCCAATTATGCAAAGCACATCTTAATATGCCAGATTTAGATGACGTAGGGTTATTACACAAAATAACGTAAAATAAAACAGGAACAAATGGCAATACTGTGCCAATGTATAAACGATCCAAACCCTCCCTACTAACAAGTTTTCGACCCTTTTCTGATTTTTGAGGTTGATCTGTTGGCCACTAAGAGCTAACCCGCAACGGTAGTCAAGTCCCTCCTCGTCTTATGATCCCTTGTTCCCCAAAGTGGTAGTACCTCGCTTCACCTACCCCAACCCCTTCTCCACGTTCTTCGCTTCTACCCCATCCGCCACTGGGTCCTTTTTGTTGATTCTTTGAGAATCACTCCCCTTTGCCTACCTAAGCTATAGAACACCCTAACGCTTTCCCCTGACCAGCACAGCTCTCTCCCTAGCGGGCATGCCATACCCATAAAATTGTCATCCGAACAGCGCGTGGCATCTGGCGGCTCGGGTCTAGATTCCCTTTTTGCCCACTCAATCTTGTCCCTCCAACCCGCCTTCAGTCTCTCCTTTTCCTGGGTACCACGTCATGCTTGGTGGGAGTGCAGAGTCTCCTGGCTTGTGGATTGGCTCTGTTTTCTGGCCGCCAAAAGCAAAACGGCGTGAGCTGCCATTTTCTTCTCGAGCGGGCTAAGTAGTCGTCCGAGCCAACGAGCATTTTTCGATTACGCTAATGCTCGACCGAGCAGCCAGCTCGACGAGCTTTCGGCTCATCCTCTACTAACCAACCTGTAAGTCTGTTTCAGAAGGAAAAAAATCCCCAACTGCAGACGCACTGTTGATTAGCACAGCAGCTCTTTGCATATTCCTTTCCCAGAATTGTTAGTAGAGCATGCATGCCCTATAAGACTTAGTTCCTTAAGGGGTTGTCCACTTTTAACAATTGCCAGCAAATAATTAATTAGGTTTGTAAAATATTGTTTTGAATATACTTTCTGTATCAATGCTCTTATTTTCTAGATCTTTGCGTTCCTGTCATTCTATAAGGAGCGTCCTTTTGTACTTCCAAACAGAAAACACCGGCCCTGATCATTTGATGTCACCCGTTGTACAGCTCGTCCGGTGCTCCTGCGACCTCGTCCAGGGTCGCAGGCTCACCCGTGCCCCCCTCCGTCCATGGGACCCCACTATCCCCACTACCTTCCCCATCCACGACTACCTCCATCGCTCTGCTGCACGTGTCCTCTCCAAGGAGGCGCACGCGCCGGTGTCCTGAAATTTAAATCTCTGCTCTTCCCTGTGTCCCCTGCCGGATTTTTGTGCCTCATGCCTTATCAATTAGCATATGTTCATTTTGTGATTCCCCTTTTTGTGACCCACCGGTTCCGTCCTGACTACGTCCTTTGGCTGACCTTCCAGCTATCCCTTTGTACGTTGATCCGGCTGCTGTCTCAACCTCCTTGCCTGTGCACCAACCACGTGTTGCCTGACGCCTCTGTACCTCACTTTGGCCGCCAACAGTGGACAAAGCCGCGCCTTGTAACAACCTGGTGGTACACACCGAGGTCGCAACCCGCTTGGTTCGCGGCTCTGTGAGAACTGGGGGCCACTTAGACTTTGCTCCCAGGTGTCGCTTATTCACGTCCCCATGTTCAGTGGGTCCACCACCCCCAGAACTCCTGACACAAGCTCATTATCTCCTGGTTATGTGATGTCACACAGGTCATGCTTGTATATCCCCTGGTCATAGTGATGTCACACAGGTACATCGCTTGTTAGATCCTGGGTGCTTGTGATTTCACACATGTACATCGCTTGTTTATCCTGGTCATGTGATGTCACACGGTTACATCGCTTGTTATACATCCTTGTCTTGTGATGTCCCACAGGTGCATGCTGTTTATATCCTGGTCAGGTGATGTCACACAGGTGCACGGTCTTCGTTTATAGTACACTGTCGACACATTTACACAATGCACACACAGGTGCACGGCTCAATTATTTGTTGGAATTTTGCGAAGTGAGCAACCACTGCCTTACATAGCATTTCGCGACGCCTGCCCGTATCGACACTTACAATCATTACGTCTACGACATTGTGATTTGGGGTCATTGTACTTACCTCGCGTCATGACAACGCCATCTCAGCTACGCGCGACGTTCTCCATCGGACAGGATTTCAAGCGTACTTCCTGCATTAGATTCACTAAGGTCATGCACCCGATGTTCCACAGCCAAGCACTACACACAGCTGTCTGCCTGCTACTTGAGTCTCGCCAGTCAGGATCCGTGGAGTTTACCAAACCGGTATCCCCGTCATGTCCCATGTGTGCATGATAAGTTTTGCACATGACACTAATTTCGCACGTGTTAAAGTCCTGCCGCGGGTCTTTTTTCTCGAATTCTGTTCGCCACAATTCTGACGAGCATACAACGAGAAATATTGGGAAATTTGGTTAAGTGCCCCTGTGTCCTCTGTGTGTGTTAGGTCTGACCATTCTATCTTGCTTGGCTCTATAGAAGTCGTATAGAGCACTATATTCTAACTGAAGAGCTTTTCAGTGCCTGCTCAGCTTGTCTGTTATTTTCACTTTCAGCTAGATAAAGAGAAACATGTATTCATCAGAGACTAATTAGGTGAGAAAGTGAAAATCCAGCTCACTCCAAACCAAACACTGGAAGGCCACGGCACCTGCCTTGTTTTGCAAAGGCATAGACAAACTCGAGAAAGAAAATAATCCAATGGTCCAGCCAGAATCCAGTGAATTTCCAATCTTTATTGAATCATATTTTGTATCCACACAGTGTAACTCCATTAAATCCTTAATTCACACGTTTCAACGGACTTGCCGTTTGAATCATAGGTGTGCCATTCAAAAATAGTTCTTATAAAATCCTATAGCCAGGAATAAAATCAAAGTGTTAAAAATCACTTTTTGAAGCTGTACAAACCGGCGTATGGAGAGTGGATCATAGACAGGGTTGAATGTGGGGATGTCCTTTTTGTTAGAGAGCCGTAAAGAAGCTGACAAGGGTAGCATCAGGGTGAAAAGTTGACAGCTTCTGTACCAGCTCCTGCAACTCTTACAAGGCTTGGGTGGGTTTTAGGACTGAACAGATTGCTGCTTTGCTTTTGTACTGTTCCACACACCACCTTCTCTCCGCTTTGAAGGAGGTTCTTCAGGATTTTGGTTGCTGACTTACAAGCAGTCACTCGAGTAGAGGCGAAGGGGTGGTGAACAGTCATTAGCAGAAGCGCAGGAATCCTTCAGGTTATAAGACCCTTCAAGCCAATGGTTCGGCTTAAGGTTTCCGAAGAGCCCTGGGGGCAGAATGAGTGTAGTCAGGCCGCTTGCAGTGCGCGGGCCGGGTGTTGGGCATTGCCGCGTTAGGTGGGGGGCTGGGCGGGTTTTGCACTATGACCGATTCCAGAAAAACTTAAACTAGTCTCCATGTCCACTATACACACTTCTTAGTTGTATCATCCTTGTTAAAGGATACGCCACTTACAAAGTTAGAAATGGCAATACAGATTTCTTTTCCAAAAGTTAAACAAACAAAAAGCTCTACATAAAACACCAAGATACCAGGCAGTCCCCTAACTTAAGATGTCACACTGCCGACTTCACGACGACCCTAGTTCACAAAACGACCTCTGGCTTCTTGGTAATATTACCGTGATTTTTACAGCCGAGCATAATCTAGGTACAATTAATCACAGGCTGTGCACATGACCTAGCTTTATCGTTTTCATCCGATTTACCCCACGCTTGAACAGCCAGCCGACATTTTGCTGAGATAAATAACGCCCTTAGCATGTTAATCAAGTTCGTACCTTATAGAGCAACCCAACTTTTTGTTACACCCAGTATTGACACGCACGCAAAAAACTTGATGCCTGAGAGTACACTGACCCTTATGAGAGGATACTCAACAGTCGATCGATGCCCTTGTCACAAACTGCATCGTGGTAAACCCAATTAACTGCCACCATGACTAACCGGGAAGCCGATTTTTAATCACGATAGTCATGTGCACTCTGAAAATTTCAATGCCTATCATTGCAACTGGGCAAAGGAGTAGACATGGTGCAAGGACAACGCTTACAGTCAAAACGGCTCACGAGTATGTTGTGAAAAACGTGCATTTGAGACATGTTGTAACGTGGCATGGTTGTTGGCGTGCCAGAAAGCGGCTGGTCTGAGTGATTTCAGAAAGCTGCTGATTCACACCTGGGATTTTCACACACAACCATCTCTAGTGTTGTACAAGAGACTGGTCCGACAAAAGAAAAAAATCAGTGGAGCGGCAGCCAGTTCTTGGGGAACGGACCAATGCCAGTTGTTGATCATGGGCCAAGGCAGAATGAGCCAGAGACTGGTTCGGAGCTCGCTATAGAAGGCAACATAGGACTGCAAAGCGCCACTCCGGTTACAAACCAGCGTCAGGCAGTAGAAGCTGCCTAGCATCTGTGAACGCACAGTGAATCGTCACAACAGTTTGCGGCAGATGAGCTAACTAGGCACAGCAGAAAAGTCCACACGACCGGTGCCACCCCTTCGTATGAACGGACAACGAGGGCTACAAGTTGCACAAGCTTCACTCAAATTAACAAGTAGAACGACTATGGAAAAACGTTGGCTCGGTCTGAGGTACCCCTGATTTCTGCTGCGCGACATTTCGGATGGTAGGGTCAAAGTTTGGCGTAAACAGCATGAAGAGCATGGATCCATCCTGCCTTGATATCAACGGTATCAGGCTGGCTGTGCTGGTGTGATCATGGTGTGGGGGCGTATTTTGCTTGGTCACGTCTTTGGGACCCTTGGTCCAATGGACGCACTCGATTGAGGCCACAGCCTACAGCGAGTATCTGTTTGCTGACCCATTGTCCATCCCTTAGGCACACACAACGATGACCCATGTAAAGCATCTGATGTGCTACGTTTCAGCAGTCGATAATGCGCCATGTTCATAAAAACTGGAAATCATCCAACTGGTTGCCTTGAAACATGACCAATGAGGTCCTGTTACTCAAATGGCCTCCACATCACCAGATCTCAATCCATAGAGCATCTTTGGGTATGTGGTGGAACGGGAGATTCTCATCATGGATTGTCAACGCGCAAATCTGCTGGCAACTCAGTGTGCGATGCCATCATGTCAATATGGACCAAAATCTCTGAGGAGCGGTCGCAGCACCTTGTTGAATCGATGCCACGAAGAATTGAGGCAGTTTGAGGCAAAATGGGTTCAACCCGTACTACATGGTGTGTACTATAAAGTGGGCGTGATGTATATTAAAATGATGACAATCTAGAAGTACATTTTGTTCCACAGAAACAAAGCCTCTTACATGGTCTGTAATGGAAAAATTGAAAAAATTCTGGCATTCGAACTTAGTGAGAAAAGGATGAACCGTTGCAAAAGGAAAAGGGCTGTGCGCGTTAAATAATGTAAGGCCCGTTTATCTATAAATGACTTATACTACCATCCCTCCCGCACCCCATGACCCCTGACCTTCCATCTAGAATATGTAACAATCCCTAGATTCCCGTTGTGATTTGCAATCTGCCCACATCTCTAAATTGGTTCCCCTTTCAGAAATGAGTCATCTCCGAAATGTCATTTCTGCCTATAATGGGATAATTACCATACTTAGCAAATGTACTGTGAACTTTAGTAGATTAAGCCTCGGTGAGTGCGCAGCCTCTAGTAGAACGCGCTGCGGATGGAGAGTTATCGCCGGACGCTTTCAGCGGAAATCTTCAAAAATCAGATTAAACCATATCTGCTTATCCCAGCATTTGATTAATGCAAAACCAACCTGACAGCTTTTCACGTCCCTTTAATCTCTCGTGAAGATATAGTATTGTCGTCTTTGTTGAACACAGATTTCTATCTCTCGGGTCCGTTTTTACATGAAATTACAAATTTTATTCTTGAAAAAAACATTCTAAACAAAAAAAGGAAAAAAACAAAAACATCCTATAAAAAAAACATAGAACAAAAAAACTCCTGTAACAAAAACCATTAAAAAATACTTAAACAAAAACCGTAAAACAAAAAAAATCTTAGGACAAAAAGCTTAAGACCAACGAAAAATCTATAGCAAAGAAACCCCCCCCCCCCTAAAACAAAACATTAAAAAAAATCCTAGAACCAGAACCTGTAAGAAAAAAAAAATATAAATTAAAAAAAAAACTAAAACAAATATCTTACCAGCGAAAAATCCTATAACAAAAAAAAAAAAATCCTATAACAAAAACTGTAAAACCAAACATTATTAAAAATACTCAAACACAAAACTGTAAAACCAACAAAAAATCCTAAAACAAAGCCACAAACCCATAATAAAATCCCATTACACCCAAAAAAAAAAAAGTAAACAAAAAAATCCTGAACAAAAACCGGAAAACAAAGCCAAAAAAATCCTATAACAAAAAACTACGCAAAGAAAATTCCTAAAACAAAAACAAAAGAATGGATTGTTAAATACGTTTTTCATAATTCTGATAAAACCTGTGTGGGCCAGTTCTTGGGTTGCTCCAATACTCTGCTTTCTGGATGGAAACTTTGGGGGTAGGTGACCAACTTTATCCAATGAACTCCGGACCCTGTGAAATAGCTTCCTGTGATAACACTGCCTTTTGTTACCCTAGGTCTGAGATGCGCACTCATTGCTGATACCCCCTAGCAATGTGAGTTGTTACATGATCCCCCATTGTGCCGATGATAGGGGCAAGTCCTACTGGCCAGACCCCAGTGATCCGTAACTTAGCCCCCATTCTATTGATAGGGGATAAGTTATTTATGTAGGACAACCTCTTAACAGAACTCCTAAAGATTCAAATGAGGTAAGTCTTAATAGTATTATTTATGCAGCGAACACAGAGCTGGCCAACTTGGTGCCAACCTGTCCCATGGGTACCCCAATCTAATTATTATGTTTTTGGAGTGTGGGAGGAAACGGAGGACACCCACGCAAACACAGAGAGAACATACAAACTCTTTGCAGATGTTGACCTGGATGCGACTTGAACCCAGGACCCCAGCACTACAAGGCTGTAGTGCTAACCACTGAGCCACCATCTGCTCTAGTTATACTGACTATAGTGAGATCCGTCAGTCATGGTAATCGCATATAATAACTCCTTTTGCAGAAACTTTCAAAGGAGATCTGCCTCATGGAGCCTCCGACGCCGATGTGAACACCGCACAAGAATCATGAATAAAACATCACCCCCATTGAATCTGGATGGCGCACAGCGCGCAGGCTTCGGGCCGCACACCCCGGCTTTATGACAGGAAACTGTAATTCTAGTAGAGATCAAATATCACAGATTACACATGTTGAAAAGTTTAATCCCTGTGCCGCTCGTGGCCGCCTCCCCCAGCAGCGAGGGGATTAATTGGGACACCGTATTAGCGTTTCCGCTAATCTTGGAAATTACAGCGTTGTTTCACGGAGAGAGATACAGTCAAATGTAGTTACGATATTAAGTAACAAAATCAATGAGTAGTGTGGGGGAGTCAAGAAGGAGAGCAGTGACCTAAGGTACTATATTACATCTGTGTATGTCTGGTAGGTTCAGTGCTGTGCAAAATCTTAGCGGGGAGGAAAGGACGCTTATACCGGTCTTAACCACTTCATGACTGCCGTCTCAACTTTTTACAGCGACCACTGAAGTTACTTCCGTCTACACGGAGCGTGCCAGAAGAAGATACAGGACCTGTCAGAGCCCGGGATCAGAAAAGATCCGATCCATGATGTTTAACCCTTTGATACTGCAGTCAAACATAGGCCTTGGTACCCAAAAGAGCGGCTGCAGAGCGAGCGTGCTCCTGTCACCTGTGAAATGCTGCAGGTGCGATTGCAGGGTGCACCGGGTCCAGTGAAGGACCTGTTGTTTAACCCCTTAGACACCACAGAAGTACCATACATGGGAGCCTACACAACCTGCACTACCTCCTGCTACCTCTATTGGCTCTGTGTCTGATAAAGACCCGCTGCGTCGGGCGAAAAATGTTTACATGATATCAGAACTGGGCCGTAAGCTAAATAAACTCTTATTGCATTTTGACAATAGAAAACCTGAAAAAAAAAAAGTTTGGGCATTAACGTAAATAACAGGTGCGGTAATAATCATCTGTAACGTGATTAAAAATCCCGATGTGCTCCTCCCTCGTTGCAGAGCGTCTGTTTGGTTACATGTGACGTCATCCTCCACTCTCACTGTCATCCAACCGCCTCAAACGTCCACCCATCCGTTCAAGGCATGCGTTTTTGGCAATGGGGCTTATTTACTAAGGGCCGCACTACTCACTTTAGCAGACTGTGTGCTGTTTTCGGACTTTGCGCAATTACAGGCATCTTAGTGAATTGCGGGCACCGTACAATGCACTGTCAACTTGGTGGGAATGTTAAGTAAATGAGCCCCGATGTGTTTAAAAGCACTCACAGACGCCACCCTGGAATATACTGAGTTGGGAAAAATAAAACTTACATACACACATGTAATTGGGCTCCAAAACAAATGATTGATACAACGCAATTTCAAAGTAATTGATACATATCAATAAACTTTGAATGCAAAAATGTATACATTAAAAGAAGAAACCCAAACTTTTCCATTGTCCAACAGGTTCATGTACAAAATTTTTAAACATTTATGTGAGTAGTTACAATTACATGCTAAAACAACCTGCCATATCCTGCCATATGTGGTATAATGGCCTTGTGTGGCACGCTGCCAGGATCAGTAGTGAATAATAATATAGGCAGTTTGGGCAGTCGCCCAGGGCACAAGCCTTCTAAGGGGCCATGGCCACCCAAACCACCCACCACATTTATACTGAGAAGAGCCTTCACCATGAAATCCTTTTATATCTGTCCTGGTATTTTGGGACCTTTGAAGGTCCTCCAAAGGTCCTGAACTTCAGATTGATAGCAGCAGAAGGGAGAATCCTCCATTCCCCAGGAAGCTGATTCGATTACCACATTAGGAAGTGATTCCAAACTTGTAGGGGCACTAATATTCATACAGCCACAAGCCCATGTGGTCTTATCCGCCCCTGGCCGGACAGATCGAAGCCTGATACGAAGATGATACGCCGGCACACTTAGGGCTAGTATAATTGTGCCCCTATACTCATTACATATGGGGCTCATTTATTAAGGGCTCCGCGGCTGCACTTTCACCAGGTTTCCTGAATTTTTCCGTTTTGTGTGGAATTCTGCCGGGATTTTGCCACACACGATCGGATTGGAAAAAAACCGTCGTAATTTTTAAAAACGAAATACAATGCAGCACTTACATCACCAGGAATTAAAGGTGAACTCCGCGGACCTCGGCGCAGCAGCGACACCTACTGGATATTAGTGCACGACCTCAGTGAATCCCAGCAGAACCCAATCCACGTTGGACAACGCGCCGCGGGATCGCGACACCAAAAAGACCGGGTAGTAAATGAGCCATTGTTCGAAAATCTGATCACCAAATGGTGACACAGATCTGGACACATTTAGATAAGGTGACCAGATAGAACACCACCTAGAGGAATAGAAAATAGAGAGACGCTGGACTGGAACGTGGCTGTCGATACGTGAATATTTGTGATCCCATTTTCTCCTACTAATGCATCTGTCATCTTGGTCTGGGTGTGATGTATGAGCACATGCAAATGTTTTACCCAGACTTATATATAGCCGCATTACTGGCCCCAAATCAGATTTTATAAGTTCTGTCCAATTTGTTCCTGTTGATCGGGTAAAGGGTTACGCGCGCAGTAGTAATGGCTGCCGCTGTAATTAAGACCCAGCTGCCACCACAAAGAATTAACATTTGACTTAAGCGTCTCTCTAAGCAGTCAACTAGATGCCTGGACATGTAAGGTCTTGTGGACACTGCCAAAATATGGCTCTTACATGTCGTGGCTTCGGGGGGTCCGTATTCAGTGCCTATAGCTCCATATACCTCTGCCAGGGCTTGTCTGCGAGTTCTTTTGGTGAATGGATATTCCATCCATCTTTTTAAAGGGGTTCTCCACCCATAAACTATTTAAGACCTGGCCATTAAGGTTCTCCCCCATAACTATTAAGACCTGGCCATTAAAGGGGTTCTCCACCCATAAACTATTTAAGACCTGCCATGTAAAGGGCTTCTCCACCCAAAACTATTAAAGAGGCCAGTAAGGGTTCCACCTATAAACTATTGAAGACCTGCCATTAAGGGCTTCTCCACCTATAAACTATTTAAGACCTGCGCATTAAAGAGCGTTCTCCTCCATAAACTATTAAAGTGACCTGGTCTCATTAAAGGGCTTCTCCACCCATAAACTATTTAAGACCTGGCCATTAAAGGGGTTCTCCACCCATAAACTATTTAAGACCTGGCCATTAAAGGGGTTCTCCACCCATAAACTATTTAAGACCTGGCCATTAAAGGGGTTCTCCACCCATAAACTATTAAAGACCTGGCCATTAAAGGGGTTCTCCACCATAAACTATTAAATACCTGGCACATTAAAGGGGTTCTCCACCCTAAACTATTAAAGACCTGGCCGTTTAAAGGGGTTCTCCACGCATTAACTATTAAAATACCTTCCATTAAAGGGGTTCTCACCCATATAACTATTTAAGACCTGCCATTAACGGCTTCTCCACCCATAACATTTAAGACTCTGGCCATTAAAGGGGTTCTCCACCCATAAAAATTTAAGACCCTGGCCATTAAAGGGGTTCTCCAGCCCCCATAAACTATTTAAGACCTGGCCATTAAGGGGTTCTCCACCCATAAACTATTAAGACCTGGCCATTAAGGGGTTCTCCACCCTAAACTATTAAAGACCTGGTCATTAAAGGGTTCTCACACCCATAACTATTAAAGACCTGGCCATTAAAGGGCTTTCCACCTAAACTATAAAGACCTGTCCATTAAATGGGTTCTCCTCCATAAACTATAAAGACCTGTCATTAAAGGGGTTCTCAACCCATAAACTATTAAAGGACCTTCCATTAAAGGGGTCTCACCCATAAACTATTAAAGACCTGCCATTTAAAGGGGTTCTCCACCCATAAACTATAAAGACCTGGCCGTTACAAGGGGCTTCTCCACCATAAATATTAAAGACTGGCCATTAAAGGGTTTTTTTAGGAACCTAGATATGTGAGAATTATTGTTCACTGGTAAGTCCATTATAATACACGACTTACTACACTGCAGAAACACTAGTACATATAATACAACACACTACAGACACTAGTACAGATTAATAGACAACTGCACACACTGCAGGACACCTATTATCCAGACATTACATACACTACAGACCTAGAACAGATAATACGGACACGAACATACACTCGCAGACACTAGTACAGATAATACAGACATTACATACACTGTAAACAGACACTAGTACAGATAATCATCCCCTACATACACTGTGCAGACGCTAGTTCAGATATACAGACATTACATACACTGCAGAGCACTAGAACTATAGATACAACCAGACATTACATACACATGCAGACCGCTAGTACAGATATCACAGACATTAACTACATACACTACGACCTACATCACGCGTACACTGTGTACAGATATCACACAGTATCTACATACACGGGGGCTGCAGACACTAGCTACAGACTTCATACTAACGTGACATATGCACTTTACAGATAATACAACATGTACATACACTGCAGACACTAGACAGTAATCACAACAGCTACACACCCTGCAGACCTACATACCGCGACACTAGTGAACTCAGCTAATACCACACTAACATACACGTCAGACACTAGTACAATAATACAGAGACACTCACATACACTGCAGAACACTAGTATCAGATAATACAGACATACATACCTGCAGACCCTTATACACATATATACAGACATTAGATACTCTTGGCAGACCTACATACATTCTGCGACACTAGTACAGATATATACAGAGATGAATCCTGTTAACGCTACACTTATCATTTCCGGTCGAGCTCAGCTGATAGTATGTTAGAACTTGGAGTATAGCGGGGTGCTTTTAGAGAAGGGCGAAAGTCTCTCAAAGGGAGAAAAATGAGAGGTGGGGGTGGGGACTGTTGAAAGGATAGATTAGGATGGAAGGGGAGGTATAGAGCTCTGATCAAGACCTACATTGCACTGGCGATCTCTAGTCATATAAGAGGCAACAACATTACATACACGCATACCACTCGTACATATAATAGACCCATATACTACACTGCAGCAGGACCTGCAGACTCTATTGTGACTAGTTCATCACTTCTATCTTACACACTCTCTCACACATTCTTTGCAAATCCTAGCTCAGAGCAAGAGTGAGACACTTTGCAAATGTGGCAGTAGTACCAGACAATTGTACCCAATGTATCTGCACAGTATCCACATGTCTGAGTGGGGATACTGTGAGAATAAAGGGGCATGCAGTAGGCAGACCACAACTGGGGTCCCCGTCCAGGAGAAGCCCTGCTGGAGGATTCACGTGGTGCTGGGTTGTCACACACCTGGGTGCTGCTGTGAGTCGTTACTCTAATCTCATTCTGGGCTTTATGGGAGAAGAGCAGAGAGGAGCGGTAGCAGACACATGTTAAGTGCTGATCTAACATTGCGGCCGAAACTTACGTTCTAAACTGCTGTTTAAAGACAAGAAGTGAATGGGAATAAGGGTCAGGAAATTACGCTTAGTCACAGTTGTGTTGTAGCTTGTGATAAAAAAAAGTGTAAAGTCGGCCACTTTGTATGTTATTCCGTTGTTTGGTGTGGGTTTCCCTCCGGGGTTCACATTCCTTGACTTCCTCCTACACTGCCAAAACATTTTAAACATGGTAGGATGATTAGATTGTGAGCCCCATGGTGGGACAGGAACCACTTTGGCAAACTTGTACAGTGCTGCATAATCTGTGTGCACTATATTATAGAAGGAAGTTATTATTATTATAAGATATCCATAAGAATAGGTCCTCAATATAAATAGGTCGGGGTCCAACCCCCCCACTCCCCCCATACATCAGTTGTGTTCAGTAGATGATAAACAGCTATAAACAACAGGGAAGCAAAACCAGTTTCTGTAGACCCATTCCATGTTCATTTGATGAGTGCAGGACTCAGTTCAGCCACTAAAATTGAAGCGGTCGTCACCTCCTGTTGCACAGGTCTTTGCTTTTAACCAGCTAAAAACAGCAGATCTTGGAGAGTGCTACATTTGGGGCTCTGAAAATCTGAGTATCTGCCCATTTGTACATTACACAGGCTGCCATTGCTTTAAATTTGGTAATGTAATCCATGATTTCCCTCTTATGGCGCTGGGGTAACACAACACTTCTTGCTTGGTTCCTTCATGTACTGATAGAATTGATCTTAACCCCCCTGAAGCCGTCTGCCGACGTATGCTCTACGGACGCCAAGAGGTATAAGGGAATGTTGAAGAGGCTCACGGGCTGATGTCTCTTCTACAGAGGTGGTGGGTTGTTGCATATTGCAGCAAACCCCCACGCTAATAACCGCGGTCGGTGCTTGCACCGATCGTGGTATTAACTCCCCTTTTAACGTCATCGCAAAGTCGCCGGCGGACGTTTAAAAAACGCGGCCCCCGCGCGGCGACGCGCCATCTTGTTTTCGATCGCCCCGCCCCCGACACGTCATCGGGGGGCGGCGATACGGTTGCATGGTACCTCGTGTCCTTTGTTTGACCCGGACTAATCTGCATCTGCAGATTCGTTACAATGAGCCAGTGGCTCATTGTAATTAATGTGCTGCAAAAATGCCATATATTGTCAATACAGAAGTATTGCATTTTGGTAGAGCGATCTGAACTATCTAGGGTTAATGTACCCGTGGTCTAAAAATAATGAAAAAATTTTTTTTTAAAAAGTTTAAAAAATTAAAAAATTTCAATAAATATAAAGTTAATTCATAATCACCCCCTTTTTCCCTAGAACAGATATAAAACATAACAAACAGTAAAAATCACAAACATATTAGGTATCGCCTCGTTCCCAAAATGCCCGATCTATCAACAATAAAAAACGTTTACGGTCGGGCGGTGACCTCCGAGGCGGGAAATGGCACCACAAATGTCCGAAAGCGCGTTTACAACTTTTTACATAACATAAAAATGAAATAAAATATCGCACAGACCATCAAAATGCATGAAAACGGGGTCATTTCGCAAAAATTAACCAACCTCACACATCTCCGTGCGCCAAGGATGAAAAAGTTATTAGCTTCAGAAGATGCAAAAAATTTTTTTTTCTTTTTTAACACTTCGTTTAATTTTTGAAAATGTATTAAACACAATAAAACCTAATAAATTTGGTATCACCGCGATCGCACCGAACCAAAGAAAAAGTAGGCATGTTATTTGGAGCGAAGAGTGAAAGTCGTAAAACTGAGCCCACAAGAACATTCCAAATTTGAATTATTTTCAGCTTCGCAGTACACACGGCATGTTAAATAAATAACATTACGGGAAAGTAAAATTTGTTACGCACAAAATAAGACCCACACACGGTCTGGTACACGTAAAAATGAAAAGGTTTGGATTTTTGAAGTTGGAGGCGAGAAATGAGCCGAAAAACCCTGCGTCCTTAGGGTTAAGGATTCTTTTTTTCAGGACACCCATGATTTACTTACATGTCAGATCTTTAGAGGTTAAACTCTTGGGAACCCCAGTGATTGTCATAATAGGGGCTAATAAGGAACCACATGAGTCACCGTTCCATTCACAATGCAGTGTTCTGTATGAACCAGAGGAGGGATGCCTATTGCTCCCTGCAACACCATAGTCGAACGTATTGACATCACCGTGGGTGCTGAAACAATTCAAAGCACCCTAATTCTCTCACTGGCCGTTTTTTTAATCCTGATTCCACTATAGGGGATAATTTACTTAACCGCTCACGTCGCGATCCCTCAGTGTGTTGTCCAACGAGGAATTCGATTCGGGTCTCGCCGCGATTCACTAAGCAGTGGGCCCGTTCCTGTATCCGTTGTTTCCGGCGCCGAGGTCCACACGTTCACCTTCTCCTTCCTGGTGTCTTGCGACACAATTCTAAATGTTCTATCCTGCGCTGTTGTCCGAATCCTATGGGGTTGACCGAAGCCCGCCCCCCAATTTCTGTCGCCTGCAAGCCGAAGCCGATCACCCAAAATCTGAGCGTGCGCCAATATCCCAGGGCAATTCGGCCTAAACGAAATCGCCGGAAACCACAAAATGTCCAACGGACCCTTAGTAAATGGAGCCCCATTGTGTCAGCCCCCTGACCACCCATTGTATGTGTTACATTAAGTAAACCTGCTCCTAGCCATAAATGCCTCCTCCAAAAAAAATCTTGTTTTCATGGTAACAGCAGACCAATAAAGTTGTGTCAGTAGGTTAAGATTTAGGTGGAAAAAAATTTGAAATTTTTTAATGAATTAATAAAAGACAATGAACAATAAGGATAAATATCAACATAACATATACATCCTATTATAAAATAACCTACTGTATAAAATGTCATTGGCTAAAAACACTACCGTAAACGATATAAGCGCCAGTATAGACCGACCCGAGTATAAGCCGAGACCCCTAATTTTTACCTCCAAAAACTGGGAAAAACTACTGACTCGAGTATAAGCCGAGGGTGGGAAATGCATTGGTCAAAACCCCCCCCCCCCAGTAGTAACAGCAGCCTGCCAGCCCCCAGTATGTATACAGCTGCCAGCCCCAGAGAATACAACGCCCCTAGTATCAGCCTGCACCCGTAGTATACAGCCTGGCCAGCCCCCATTAGTATACAGCCTGCCAGCCACCCCCATGTAGTATACAGCATGCCCCTAGTAGTGTACAGCCTGCCAGCCCCAGACATAGCAAAAAACAGCAGCCCCAGTAGTATAACAGCCTGCCAGCCCCAGAAGAATACAGCGCCCCCGGAGTATACAGCAGCCCCTAGTAATATACAGCAGCCCCCAGTAGTAACAGCACCCCCAGTAGTATACAGCCTGCCAGCCCCATAAGTACAGCAGCCCCAGTAGTATACACGCAGCCCCTAGTAGTATACAGCAGCCCTAGTAGTATACAGCAAGCCCCTAGTAGTAGTATACAGCAAGCCACCTAGTAGTAGTAACCGCAGCCCTAGTAGTATCAACAGACCCCATGTAGTATACAGCAAGCCCTAGTAGTATACAAGCAGCCCCTAGTATATATAAGTAAGCCCCTAGTAGTATAACAGCAGCCCCCAGTAGTATACAGCAACCCCTAGTAGTATACAGCAGCCCCTAGTAGTATATAGCAGGCCCAGATGAAGCACCCTAGTATACAGCAGCCCCCATAGTATACAGCACCCCCTGTAGTATACAGCAGCCCCCTGTAAGTATACAGCAGCCCCTGTAGAATACACAGCCCCCTAGTAGTATACCAGTCCCTAGTAGTATACAGCCTGCCCCTCAATTAGTATACAGTAGCCCTTAGTTAGTATGCAGTAGCCTCTAGTAGTATACAGCCTGCCCTATAGTATAAGCCTGCACCTAGTAGTATACAGAAAGCCCCTAGTAGTATACAGCAGCCCCTAGTAGTATAACAGCCTGCCCCTAGTAGATACTGCAGCCCCAGTAGTATACAGCAGCCCCTAGTAGTAACAAATACTACCAGCCTGCCCCCACCCTTAAAAAAAATAAACTTAAATACTCACCCTCCGATGAGCAGCGACAGTCCCCGATGTCAGCGCGTCCCGTCTTCTTTCTTTCTCCAGCGGCTCCTCTTCTCTCTTCCGGCATGGACGCGCCATGTTTTCTTCTGCAGGCGCATACTATGACGCGCCGCTGCTGGCGTCATATTATGCGCGGCACGAAGAAAACATGGCCGCGTCCATAGAAGAAAAAAGAGAGCCGCGAAAGAAAGAAGGAACAAGCTGACATCGGGGACATCGTAAGCCGCGCCGACTCGGAGGGTGAGTATTTAAGTTTATTTTTTTAAGTGGGGAATTTTTTTTTTTTGGTAATAAGCCGAGGGGACGTTTTTCAGAACATTTTTTGTGCTGAAAAACTCAGCTTATACACGAGTATATACGGTAACTGGCTGGTAAAAAATATCGGAAAATAAGAGTTTCTAAAAATGAAGGCACTATTTAAAAATGAAAAAAATAAAAAATCTCTTCTATGGCCCCTATTAAATCCAGTTCATAGTTTGCACAATCTTTGTACATGATTTTATTGTTGTTTTTGTACGGTAATAACGAGTATATTTTTTTCCTGTAATTTAATCAGTTTTACTTTGTTACTTGCAATTTGCAGTAATTCATTGGACTGAAATGACATAATCATTGCACTTTTTCCAAAGCATTTCCAAAAAAACAAAAAAAAAACAAAGTCGACTGCTACAAATATACACAGAAAAAATATAAATCAAAATGATGAAAACTTAGCTTGAAAACCCCTGGTCGTAACAGTGTTTTTGAACTAATATTATATTTTACTATTTATACATTTACAGTGACATCTATCAAAAGGACCAACTGCCTGACAAGACCACCCCTCATCCCAGAGCATTTTCCTGTGGCGGACATCTTTTTATGAAGACCATCCTTTTAGAGCGGATCACTTTTAAGGCAATATTTGGAGCAGAAATGTGTATGTGAATATGAATGTATATGATGCGGTTTGGGGGTACCCGGGCCCAGGCTCTAGGTGGCCCATGGCCACCCAAAACCCCACCAAATTTTATACGTGAAGGACCTTTACCATGAAATCGTCATACATCTGTTTCCTGCTCTCAATACACATGTACACAAGAGCCATTTCAGGAACCCTTTGAAGGTCCTACAAAGGTCCTGGAAGGTGGTAGATTGACAGAATGGACACATCCTCCATTCCCCATTTTAGTCCCATATGTAGGAAGCGAATTCCAGACTGGTAGGGGGCTATAATATTCATACAGCCCAGGGCCCATGGCAGTCATATCCAACCCTTATTATGAGGTTCTCTCATAGAGGAGTCGGATTGGACATATTTAGACTAGGGCTTCGTAGTTCTTTTTTGTGTATGTGACAAGGAGGTATGAGCATTTTTTCAAATTTTAAGTCAGGTAGGACACCATAGCTGCCACAAGTTCTTAAAAAAGAGCCACGTATTTTCCTGATCAAACGAGTGAGTCAGCCAACTTTCAGCAAAGTATAATTTTACCGAAACCTTGATAACCCTATGTTGTCATCAAGCCTGGGACTAAGCTGTAAAGTAGCAGCATCCAGAAACTTCACAGTGGTCAGAGAGGTCCCATTTGTAACTGGGCGTCATCTGAAGTCAGGTATCCTTAAAGGGAACCTGTCACCAAAGACCCATTTTTAGCTCACTCTCAGTCCCCCTCCCACAGACATAGTACATACACTGCAAAGTGTTTTCGTATTAAAATGGTTTTACAGAAAAAAGATATGTTATATTGTACTTTTATTAGCATCGCTGTGTGCTAGGCCGTTGCCCAGTGGGGGGCTGGAAAGGAGCAGTTCCCCCCCACCCTTGGGATTCAGCTCCTCCATGTGACCTTTTCAAATAATAAAAACACCCATCACTGGGCTTAGCACGCCCCCCTGCTCCACTACAGCCAATCTTGAGTGTGGGGAGTTATTCATACATTTGAAAAGTCACATGTTTCCCAAGGGTGGGGGGGAGAACTGCTCCTTTCCAGCCCCTCCCAATTGGCAACTGCCTATCACCAGCAGATGCTAATGAAAGGTACAATATACACATACTTTTTTTCTGTAAAACCTATTTTTTATCAAAAACACTTTGGCAGTGTATGTAATAGCTCTGTGGGGACTGAGGAGTGCTAAAAATGGGTCTCCTGGTGACAGTTTCCCTTTAAGAAGTTGGGACTGTCTGTAGTCTGATTCTGCAGCGGCATACTCCCCCTCTTTTTCTCCCCCTGTACTTCCTTATCTAACATGTGTACACTAGAAGGTAAAGTAAAATGCCTCTACGTCTTGAGAGTCATAAGTCCCAGTGACCAATATATATATAGCACTAGAAGACTCTGCTCTGCTTTGAAACCAAATTCTAATTGTTTCAATCTATACACAGCATAACAGTAACAAGTTTTGAAAAATAGTTTCCATTCATGTATTGTTTCCATGGTTACAGACTACAAATAAACCCATTGTAGTCGGATCCTACAGTCATATTCCCTTTCATTTTTCCTCTACCTTCTAGTGTACACATGTTAGATAAGCAAGTAGCAGGGGAGAAAAAGAGGGGAGTATGCCTGCAGAATCAGACTACAGACAGTCCCCAACTTAAAGGGAACCTGTCACCAGGAGACCCATTTTTAGCACTCCTCCAGTCCCCACAGAGCATAGTACATACACTGCCAAAGTGTTTTTTGTTTAAAAAAAGGTTTTACAGAAAAAAAATTGGTTATATTGTACTTTCAGAACATTGTGGTGAATAGGCAGTTGCCAATTGGGAGGGGCTGGAAAGGAGCAGTTCTCCCCCCCACCCTTGGGAAACATGTGACCTTTTCAAATGTATGAATAACTCCCCACACTCAAGATTGGCTGTAGTGGAGCAGGGGGCGTTGCTAAGCCCAGTGATGGGTGTTTTCATATATTTGAAAAGGTCACATGGAGGAGCTGAATCCCAAGGGTGGGGGGGAACTGCTCCTTTCCAGCCCCTCCCACTGGGCAACTGCCTAGTCACACAGCAGATGCTAATTAAAAGTACAATATAACATATCTTTTTTTCTGTAAAACCAATTTTTAATATGAAAACACTTTGGCAGTGTATGTACTATGCTCTGTGGGGACTGGGGGAGTGCTATCCCTTTAAGGATACCTGACTTCCAGATGACGCCCAGTTACAAATGGGACCTCTGACCACTGTGAAGTTCTCTGGATGCTGCTACTTTACAGAATTTTAGTCCCAGGCTGTAATGTTCAACATAGGAGTTATCAAAGGTTTCGGTAAAATTATACTTTGCTGAAAAGTTGGCTGACTCACTCGTTGACTCAGCTGAAGATACGTGGCTCTTTTTTAAGAACTTGTGGCAGCTATGGTGGTCCTACCTTGACTTAAAATGTGAAAAAGTCTCATACCTCCTTGTCACTACACAAAAAAGGAACTACGAAGCCCTAGTCTAAATATGTCCAACTCCTGACTCCTCTATGAGAGAACCTCATAATAAGGGTTGGATTATGACTGCCATGGGCCCTGGGCTGTATGAATATTATAGCCCCCTACAAGTCTGGAATTCGCTTCCTACATATGGGACTAAAATGGGGAATGGAGGATGTGTCCATTCTGTCAATCTACGCTTTCAGGACCTTTGTAGGACCTTCAAAGGTCCTGAAATGGCTCTTGTGTACATGTGTATTGAGAGCAGGAACAGATGTATGACGATTTCATGGGTAAAGGTCCTTCACAGTATAAAATTTGGTGGGTGGTTTTGGGTGGCCATGGGCCACCTAGAAGGCCTGGGCCCTGGGCTACCACCCAAACCACCTATATTATAATCCACTTCTGCTCCAAATATTGCCTTAAAAGTGATCCGCTAAAAGGATGGTCTTCATAAAAAAGATGGCCGCCACAGGAAAACTGCTCTGGATTGAGGGGTGGTCTTGTCAGGCAGTTAGTCCTTTTGATAGATGTCACTGTAAATGTATAAATAGTAAAATATAATATTAGTCAAAAACATCTGTTACCAGACCAGGGGTTTTCAAGCTAAGTTTTCTATCATTTTGATTTATTATTTTTTCTGTGTATATTTGTAGCAGTCGACTTGTTTTTTTTTTGTTTTTTTGGAAATGCTTTGGAATAAATGTGCAATGAATTATGTCATTCAGTCCAATGAATTTACTGCAAATTGCAAGTTAACAAAGTAAAACTGATTAAATTACAGGCAATAAAATATTACTCGCTTATTACCAGTCATAAAACAACAATAAAATCATGTACAAATGATGCAAACTATGAACTGGATTTAATAGGGGCCATAGAAGAGATTTTTTATTTTTTTCATTTTTAAATAGTGCCTTCATTTTTAGAAACTCTTATTTTCCGATATTGGTTCCCCTTTAAGAAAGGAGTCAATCTCCGAAAATGTCATCTTCTGCCTATAATGGGATAATTACATACTTAGCAAAATGTACTGTGAACTTTAGTAGATTAAAGCCTCGGAGTAGTGCGCAGCCTCTAGTAGAACGCGCTGCGGATGGAGAGTTATGCCGGACGCTTTCAGCGGAGGAAATCTTCAAAAATCAGATTAAACCATATCTGCTTATCCCAGCATTTTGATTAAGTGCAAAACCAAACCTGACAGCTTTTCAGCCCTCCCTTTAATCTCTCGTGGAATAAGTATTGTCGTCTTTTGTTGAACACAGATTTATATTCTCTCGGGTCCGTTTTACATGAAACTACAAATTTTATTCTTGAAAAAAACATTCTAAAAACAAAAAAAAGGAAAAAAACAAAAAACATCCTATAAAAAAAAACATAGACACAAAAAAAACTCCTGAACAAAACCCATATAAAAATAAACAAAACCGGTAAAACAAAAAAAATCTTGGCACAAAAAGCTTAAGACCAACGAAAAATCATATAGCAAAGAACCCCCCCCCCCTAAAACAAAACATTAAAAAAATCCTAGAACAAGAACCTGCAGAAAAAAAAAACTATTAAATTTAAAAAAAAAACGTAAAACAAAAATATCTTACCAAGCGAAAAATCCTATAACAAAAAAAAAAAAAATCCTTAACAAAAACTGTAAAACCAAACATTTATGAAAAATATAAAACAGAACTTTAAAACCACCTAAAAAATCCTAAAAAACAAAGCACAAACCCAAATAAAATCCCATTACACCCAAAAAAAAAAATAGTAAAACAAAAAAATCCTGAAACAAAAACCGGAAAAACAAAGCCAAAAAAATCCTATAACAAAAAACTACGCAAAGAAAATTCCTAAAACAAAAACAAAAGAAGTGTTTTAAATACGTTTTCTTAAAATTCTGATAAAACCTGTGTGGGCCAGTTCTTGGGTTGCTCCAATACTTCTGCTTTCGGATGGAAACTTTGGGGGGTCAGGTGACCAACTTATCCAATGAAATACCGGACCCTGGGAAATAGCTTCCTGTGATAACCACTGCCTTTGTTTACCAGGTCTGATAGATGGCCAACTCATTTGTGATGACCCCCTAGCAATGTGAGTTGTTACATGATCCCCCATTTGTGCCGATGATAGGGGAAGTTCTACTGGCCAGACCACCAGTGATCGTAACTTAGCCCCCTTTCGATTGATAGGGGATAGAGTTATTTATGTAGGACAACTCTACTTAACAGAACTCCTAAAGAATTCAAACTGAAGGTAAGTCTTAATAGTAATTATTTATGCAGCGAACACAGAGCTTGCCAAATTGGTGCCAAACCGTCCCCATGGGACTCCCAATCTAATATGTTTGTTTTTGGAGGTGTGGGAGGAAACGGAGGGACACCCACGCAAACACAAGGAGAACATACAAACTCTTTGCAGATGTTGACTGGATGCGACTTGAACCCAGGACCCCGCACTGACAAGGGCTGTGTGCTAACCACTGAGCACACCATGCTGCTCTAGTTTATACGTGACATAGGTGAGATCCGTCAGGTCATGGTTATCGTCATATAATAACCTTTTTGCAGAACTTTCAAAGGAGATCTGCCCTCATGGAGCCTCCGACCGACGCGATTTGTGAACACAAGCACAAGAATATGAATAAAATAATCCCCCATTGAATTGGATGGCGCACAGCGCGCAGGCTTCGGGCCGCACAACGCCGGCTTTATGACAGGAAACTGTAATTCTAGTAGGAGATCAAATATCAAAGATTACAACATGTGAAAAGTTTAATCCCTGTGCCGCTCGTTGGCCGCCTCCCCCAGCAGCGAGGGGATTAATGGGACACCGTATTAGCGTTTCCGCTAATCTTGGGAAAATTTAAAACGCGTTGTGTTCACGGAGGAGAGATCAGTCTAAAGGAGTTACTATATTTAGTAACAAAGATCAATGAGTAGTGTGGGAGTCAAGAAGGAGAGCATGTGACTAAGGTACTATATTTACATCTGTGTAGTACTGATAGGTTCAGTGCTGTGCAAAAATCTTAGGCACGGGAGGGAAAGGGAAAGACGCTTATACCGGTCTTAACCACTTCATGACTGCCGATCAAACTTTTTACAGCGACCACTTGAAGTTACTTAGCCGTTTACACGGAGCCGTGCACAGAAGAAGATTACAGGGACCGTGTCGACCGGGATCAGAAAAGATTCCGCATCCATGATGTTTATACCCTTTAGATACTGCCAGTCAAACATAGGCCTTGGTACCAAAGCGGCTGCAGAAGCGAGCGTGATCCTGTCACCCTTGTGAAATGCTGCAGGTGCGATGCAGGGTGCGACACGGGCAGGGTCCAGTGAAGGACCTGTTGTTTAACCCCTAGACACCAGCATGAAGTACAATACATGGGTGAGCTACACAACACCTGCACTACCCCTGCTACCGCTATTGGCCTCTGTGTCTGATAAAGACCGCTGCGTCGGGCGAAAAATGTTTACATGATCTACAGAACTGGGCCGTTAAAGTAAATAAATATCGTTAATTGCATTTTGACAATAGAAAACCTGAAAAAAAAAGTTGGGCATATTAACGTAAAAAACAGGTGCGGTTAATAATCATCTGTACAGATTAAAAATCCCGATGTGGCCTCTCCTCGGTGCAGAGCGGTCTGTTGGTTACATGGGCCCGGCACCTCCACTCTCACTGCATCCAACCGCGTCAAACGTCCACCCATCCGTGTCCAAGGGATGCGTTGTTTGCAATGGGGCTTAGTTTACTAGGGCCGCACTACTCACTTTAGCCGGACTGTGTGCTGTTATGGACTTTGCGCAGCTTGGACAGGCATCTTAGTGAATTGCGGCACACCGGACAATGCACTGTAACTTGGTGGGAATCGAAGTAAATGAGCCCCGATGGTTTAAAAGCACATCACAGACGCCACCCTGGAATATACTGAAGTGGGGAAAAATAAAAATTACATACACACATGTAATTGGGCTCCAAAACAAATGATTGATACAAGCTCAATTTCAAAGTAATTGAATACATATCAATAAACTTTGAATGCAAAAATGTATACAGTTAAAAGAAGAAACCCAATGTTCCATTGTACCAACAGGTTCATGTACAAAATTTATAACATTTATGTGAGCTAGTTACAATTACATGCTAAAACAACCTGCCAATCCTGCCATATGTGGATATAATGGCCTTGTGGGCACGCTTGCCAGGATCAGTAGTGAATAATAATATAGGCAGTTTGGGCAGTGCCCAGGGCACACGCCTTCTAAGGGGCCCATGGCCACCCAAACCACCACCCACCCACATTTTATACTGAGAAGAGCCTTCACCCTGAAATCCTTTATATATCTGTTCCTGGGTATTTTGGGACCTTTGAAGGGTCCTCACAAGTTCCTGAAAACTTCAGAGATTGATAGCAGCAGAAGGGAGAATCCTCCATTCCCAGGAAGCTCGATTCGATTTACCCACATGTAGGAAGTAGATTCCGAAATTGTAGGGGAAATAATATCAGACAGCCAGAGCCCCATGTGGTCTTATCCGCCCCTGGCGGGCAGATCGAAGCCTGATAGAAAGATGATACGCCGGCAAACTTAGGGCTTAGTTATAATTGTTGCCCCTATATCTTATTACAGATTGGGGCTCATTTATTAAGGGCTCCGAGGATGCACTTTCACCAGGTTTCCGAATTTTTCCGTTTGTGTGGAATTCTGCCGGGATTTGGCACACACGATCAGGATTTGGGAAAAAAACCGCGTAATTTTTAAAAACGAAATCAATGCAGCACTACATGCACCAGGAATTGAAGGTGACACTCGGCGGACCTCGGCGCAGCAGCGAGACCTACTGGAATGAGTGCACGACCTCAGTGAATACCAGCAGAACCCGAATCCACGTTGGACAAACGCGCCGCGGGATCGACGACACGACCGGGTAAGTAAATGAGCCCTGTTTTCGAAAATTCTGATCACCAAATGGGACACGAGATATCTGGACACATTTAGATAAGGTGACCAGATAGAACAGACACTAGAGGAATAGAAAATAAGAGGAAGCTGGACTGGAACGTGCTGTCGATACGTGAATAATTTGTGATCCATTTCTCCTACTAATGCATCGTCATCTTGGTCTGGGTGTGATGTATGAGCACATGACAAATGTTTACCCAACGTTATATATAGCCGCATTACTGGCCCCATCAGTAATTTTATACAGTTATGTCCAATTTGTTCCATGTTGATCGGGTGAAAGGGTGGTACGAGCGAGTGTAAGTGGCTGCCGCTGTATATAAGACCAGCTGCCACCACAAAGAATTAACATTTGACTTAAGCGTCTCTCAAGCAGTCAACTAGATGCCTGGACATGTAAGGTCTTGTGGACACTGCCAAAATAGGGCTCTTACATGTCGTGGCTTCGGGGGGGTCCGTAGTCAGTGCCTATAGCTCCAATATACCTCTGCCAGGTTTGTCTGCGAGTTCTTTGGTGAATGGATATTCCATCCAACTTTTTAAAGGGGTTCTACACCATAAACTATTTAAGACCTGGCCATTAAAGGGGTTCTCCACCCATAAACTATTAAGACCTGGCCATTAAAGGGGTTATCACCATAAACTATTTAAGACCTGGCCATTAAAGGGCTTCTCCACCCATAAACTATTAAAGAATGCCATTAAGGGGATTTCTCCACCTATAAAACTATTTAAGACCTGGCCATTAAAGGGCTTTGCCACCTATAAACTATTTAAGACCTGGCCATTAAAGAGGTCTCCTACCATTAAACTACTTTAAAGACCTGTCATTAAAGGGTTCTCACCCATAAAACTATTAAGACCTGGCCATTAAAGGGGTTCTCACCCAATAACTCATTTAAGACCTGCCATTAAAGGGGTTCTCCACCATAAAACTATTTAAGACCTGGCCATTAAAGGGGTTCTGCACCAATAAACTATTAAAGACCTGCCATTAAAGGGGTTTCACCCAGAACCTATTAAGACTGGCATTAAAGGGGTTCTCCACCATAAACTTATTAAAGACCTGGCATTAAAGGGGTTCTCCACGCATTTAAAACTTAAATCCCTGTCCATTAAAGGGGTTCTCCACCCATAAACTATTTAAGACCTGGCCATTAAAACGGCTTCTCCACCCATAAACTATTTAAGACCTGGCCATATTAAAGGGGTATCTCCACCCATAAAAAAATTTAAGACATGGCCATTAAAGGGGTTCTCCACCACATAAACTATTAAGACCTGGCCAAATTAAGGGGTTCTCCACCCATAAAAACTATTAAAGACCTGGCCATTAAAGGGGTCTCCCCCATAAACTATTAAAGACCCTGGTCATTAAAGGGGTTCTCACCCATAAACTATAAAGACCTGGCCATTAAAGGGCTTCTCCACCATCAAACTATTAAAGACCTGTCCATTAAATGGGTTCTCCTCCATAAACTATAAAGACTGTCATTAAAGGGGGTTCTCAACCCATAAAACTATTAAAAGACATGTCCATTAAAGGGGTTCTCAACCCTTAAACTATTAAAGACTGTCCATTAAAGGGGTCCACCCAATAAACTATTAAAGACCTGGCCATTTAAAGGGGTTCTCCACCCATAAACTATTAAAGACCTGGCCATTTAACGGTTTTTTTGGAAACCTAGAATATGTGAGGAATTATTGGTTCACGGGAAGTCCAAATAAACTCCAATAAAACTAAAACAGCCATGACAGCCCCTATTTAAAAAGAGTCTACGGGCAGGTATGACCAAACAAAGCTACAGACAGTGTTAAGTATTGGTCCTGAAGATCTGTGTAACCATACCTTTGTGTGGAGTATCAGTAGCAATAGGACTGTGAAATTTGGATTTCTGATTTAGGTTTGTAGCTGGACTTGATGCACTGAGGGTGTCTCCTGATACGGCTGTGCTGTGAGAATTCTACTCTGATTAAATGCAGTACAGACGGTCCCCTACTTAAGAACACCCGACTTACAGACGACCCCTAGTTACAAACGGACCTCTGGATTTTGGTAATTACTGTACTTTAGCCTTAGGCTACAATAAACAGCTGCAACAGTTATCCCAGGTGTCTGTAATGAAGCTTTATTGTTAATCCTGGTTCTTATGACAACCCAACATTTTTAAATTCCAGTTACAATTATAAAATATACAGTTCCGACTTGCATACAAATTCAACTTAAGAACAAACCTCCGGAACCTATCTTGTACGTAACCCGGGGACTGCCTGTAGAATTTAAGAAGAATCTTGCTACAGCTTTTACTCAGAGCCGAGTAGAGGAGTTGTGTGAGGACACACTCCCAATGCATCAAGTCCAGCTACTGTCATGGAACATAAATGCATATTTCACAGTCCTGCTGCTACTAACGGCATACAAATCTCTCCAGGAACAATGCCTAATACTTTCAAAACTACTGGTAAACTCCCATTAACCCTTAGTAATCCTGAGCTGGTAGTATGACCACTTGACCTTTGAACCTGGCACGAAGGTGACCATAACATTTGGCAGCTATCTACCAAAACACTAGGTGAAGCCAACAACATATTGGCCCAGATTTATTAAAGCCTCTGCGCCAGTTTTTTGTCCGACTTTGCATGTTCTTTTTAGTGCAAACTGCTTGTACATGTATTTATAAAGTGTCCAAGACACATTTGTGCACTGTACCCGACGCAACACAAATTTCCGAACTAAAGGGGGAGGGGGCGCACCGGTGAACAGTCGGACCGTGCGACACATTTATCATGCAAGGTCCTACAGAAGTGTGTCACATGTCCTATGATAAAGGTGCACCAAAAAAAGTTGGTGCTCCCTGTCGGAGCAGTGCAGGGGGCGCCAGATGTATGAAGAACAGGCGCCACATTATGTGAATTTGTTGCACCCTGTAGACTTCACAGGCAAACTGCATCCCCTACAGGAAAACTGCACCCTCTACGGGAAAACTGCACCCCCTACGGGCAAACTGCACCCTCTAGAGAAAAAAATGCACCCCCTATAGAAAAACTGCACCATCTGCAGGAAAACTGCACCCTCTACAGGAAAAATGCACCCCCTATAGAAAAACTGCACCCTCTACAGGAAAACTGCACCCTCTACAGGCAAAATGCACTCTCTACAGGCAAACTACCCCCTCTACAGGCAAACTACACCCTCTACAGGCAAACTGCACCCTCTATAGGCAAACTACACCCTCTACAGGAAAACTGCACCCTCTACAGGAAAAATGTACCCTTTACTGGAAAACTACACCCTCTAAATCTGGCCCAATGGGGCACATTTACTAAGGGTCCGAATCGCGCATTTTCGTCGGGTTTCCTGAATTTTTTGATTTGCGCCGAATTGTCCCGGGATTTTGGCGCAGGCGATCGGATTGTGGCGCATCAGTGTCAGCTTTCACGCGACAGAAATCAGGGGGCGTGGCCATTGGTAAACCTGACGGATTCGGAAAAACTGCGGAATTTAAAAAATAATTTGTGACGCAAGAATAGCGCTCACATACACCAAGACGGAGGAGGTGAACTCCGGCGGACTTCAGTGCAGCAGCGACACCTACCCGAATCAGCTTCGGAGAACGCACATCTGGATCGCAACTGGACCGGGTAAGTAAACGTGCCCCATTGTGTTATTTCTGTGCTCAGTGCATACAGTCTGCAGTGACTCCCTCTAGTGGTGACTGCAGGCAGATGAAAATGTAATATTTACTGAAGAGCATTTCAACAACATAGTTAGCAGAAGCAGACAGACTGCCTTATCTACCAGTAATCTAAGGGGAACAGTTGTTCTGCTTATATAAAAATCATCTTTCTTATCCAAAGTTTTTTTCTGGAACATTTCCCTGTTTTACAATAAAATTAATGTTTGAATAATGTATAATTAATAAAACAGAGTTTCAGGCTATAAATGGCTCAGGTGGTTGGTTCATCACAAAAATCAGTTTTCCCCTAGCATCTGCTGCCTGCTAATGTGACTAATAACCCGGCCAGCACCCTGCCTGTCTATCACTAGCACAGACGTTAGATTTTTTTAGGGGACTTCTCAAGGTCTCTCCTCTAGTTTTCCAGTTAATGTATTGTGTCTGGATTATTCATCTTCATTATGCTGAATGCTTATAGCTGCATTTTCCACATACATCATGTATATTGGGAAGGCAGATGTCCTTCCTCGCTGACTATGGACTGCCCTATATTCTTTTATTGACATAGTGTTACAATAGATGAACTATATTCTCAATCTGTAGTACAATATGTACATCAATGTAAAGATTTAGCTTTGCGTTGTATACAAGTTCTCTTAACAAGCTGCACTTTCAAGCTAACCTTACCAGTAGAGGTGGTAGAGAGTGGAACCGACGGTCCACTTCAGCGTTTTGCTTTGACCAGCTGAGCCAGACATATTGCCGGATTTGTAGACAACCTGGCAAAGTGACACCCTTAGCTACTAGCCATCACTATGATTGGCCAGTAGACTCAGAATCGATCATCAGGTCAGCTCATCTCTACTTTACGGCACACATAAAATATTGCCATCTACATAGCAGAATCTGGTTGACAATACAATGTGAATCTGCATGAATTATAAGAAAGGTGACATCCACAGAGAAGATTTGCAACAGAAAATATAGGATATGGATTTACAAGCCCAACATAAATGCCACTTTCTGTGCAGAAAATATTCATAACCTATAAATGACATTTATAGCAGCATTACATTACATGTGCAATCACCTTTCCACATTATGCATATATACAGTTTACACTGCCCATTCAATTACACTATCCACACACATGCGAAGACTGGGAGCCCATCTAACTCTGGGGCCCTCCTGTGAGTTAGTACAAGTAGACCACTTCCCTGTGTCCATGGTGGCGAAGGACCAAACTACTCCTTAAACATATTGTCTATCCAAGCAAATCAAAGTAATTATTTTTTGTTGGATATGTTTTGGTGCTTCAAGAAAGAGTGCCCCCTACATAACTAAGATTGCTACCCCATCCTGCTCCATTGTATTACCTACCAGATGTGAACTAAGAACCAATAATCTCAGGAACCCACTGTATACTACTTACTGTAAGTACCGGTGTGAGCTACGGAGTACATAGCCAAGTGTAGCAGGCATTTGGTCAGTCTACTCCACGGGGCACCATGTACATGATATTTTTTATTTATTTTTATGTATTTCATTATTGTTAGGGCAATTTTGTAACCTTCTTAACCATAGACATAATGGGGCTCATTTACGAAGGGTTTGAACGCCGCACTTTCGGGTTTCCAGAATATTTACGTTTTGCGCTGAATTGCCCCAGGATTTGGTGCACACGATCGGATTGTGGCACATCGGCGCTACTTTCACGCAACAGAAATTGGGGGCGTGGCCGTCGGACAACCCGACGGATTCGAAAAAAAACGCAGAATTTAAAAAAAGATTTGTGTCGCAAGATCAAGCACTCACATGCACCAGGAAGAAGAAGGTGAACTCCGGTGGACCTCGGTGCAGCAGCGACACCTGCTGGATATTGGGCGCACGACCTTAGTGAATCCCGGCAGACCCGAATCCTCGTTGGACAACCCGCTGCAGGATCGCGACTGGACCCGGTAAGTAAATGTGCCCCATTGTTTCATGGCACACAGCCCTAGTGTACCCCAAGTAGAAAGTCAACAATCAGACACTAATAACATATGACTCCTCATATTGTGGTGGCTAAACTTGGCCTGTCATTACATAGCACTGCATGATACTTAGACCCTCAATAAATATAGTGATTATATTAATACAATCGTGAATACTTCCCAGAAGTCAACTGCAAATAGAGCAAACCCCCACATAACAAATATAGCCCTCTAAAGCCAAAGAGTAATATTTGCTTACACGAGCCGAGAAGCCAACTCCAATAACCTCGATTGCTAAAAATTCCTCTGGCAGAAACCATAATTCCTGGCAAAAGATCCTCACGCCGGAAAAAACTGGCCAGAAAAAGCTTACAGGAAACTCAAACTGACAGCAGTGTGTGTAGCTTGGCGGACTACCTGGATCTCAGCTTCTATGATTTATGGCGGTGATTCAGATGTTCATATGAGGGATCTAAATGCTTCCAGGACAATCAAGTCTTATTTTTCAGGTGGAGGTGGACAGATTTTTTTAGTTTTGTTTAGAGCGGAGATTACACATAGCTGAGTGGGCTCAAACGAGAGAAGATATTACATCGGGTAAGTCGTGATGTCATTGAGGGGCACAAGTTCGATCCATGATGACGTCATCATTCCCCATATCGTTCTGTATTGTGACTCAGCAAATAGCAATAGAACTTTCTAATTATTTTCTAATCCTCTGCCTAAAATATCGCTGGTTTTATGGAGGTCATGTTTATATCGGTATCAATTGGGACATTTCTAGCATCTGCTGCTGTGATTGTAGGAAATGACCCATCCAGCACTTTGCTGTAGGGGACATTTCAAGGTCCTGTCCTAAAATCTGTATGAGCAGGTTCAGATTGTTTGCAATTTGCAACTTGTGCAAGGATGACCTATTTTTTAAGTTTTTGGTTTAATTCCTGTAAAAGGTCACTTTGTTTTTAACAAAATTAACATAAATCGATAGTGCAAATGAGTATAAGAACCTCGCAATCTATTTTACAAGGGCAAAGTGGCTCTTTTCAAATCACTTCTGAAACTTCTGCTGAATTTCATCTTGCTAGCAAGGCAGAAAGAGGCTGAGATATAAGATTAGATGGATGCTCTATGGAGAGGGGGAGTCATGTAATGAACACGAATAGGGATGACTGGACCCGAGTGGCAAAGTTTGGGTTTGTACCAAACTTTGCCGATTTGACGCACTCAAACCCCCCCTTCTGATAATGCTGGCATTAACTGTTTAAACGCCACTGGGAAAGGTGCCAGCGCATAAGAAAGGGCAAACACCCCTGCTAGAGGGGGCAAACACCTGTCAGTGTGCTCGGTTTACAATCCTTCATCCTGGTGGTAGATGTAAATTGTTAAGTAAATTGTATCTGTGTATGTGTAGCTGTAACCTTATATTCTCAAATTCTCTCAACCTTATATTTTCGTTTTTTAAGTACCAGGGTTAGCAGGCACAATGTGATAGGTACTGTGTAAATTGCCTAGTATGATTGTCCATCATCATTCACATATGAAATTTAGTTAATGTGGACCCAGGATGATGTTGAATAAGAGAAAATAAAATTAATTTCAAAGAAACCAAGGAATGGAGCAGAAGAAGAATCAAAATAATATTTTATTATAGATTGAGCCCTGATGTGGCACCACGTTACAACATATTTGTAATCTTTCTCTAATAGAAATCATCTCTTAAGTCATTGCCTACATGGTAAAATTTTGATGGCCAATATGGACAGGTGGACCTGCAGCATGCGGAGCAACAAAACAGTATTATGAGCCCAGGGCTGGGCCTCATTCACATGACTGTCTAGGGGGCATATTTGGGGCCAGATATACGTCTCCATAAATGGCAATGTCGGCCTGGCGGCAGTAATCGTTCCACACCGCACATGGGGAAAGGATTGAGTATGTTCTATCTTTCCCCTTATGTATGGCCGTGTGTAGCTGTTCTCTATGGAGAGGGGAGGGTTGAGCAGCGCTCATCCCTCTACTTCTCCAACACGCCAGTGTTTGCCCCACTGGAAACGGCCGGATGGGCCTACGTCTGTGTGAATGTACCTTTAGACTGGCCCTCCAGAGAACCAGAAGATCCTCCGATGGGCCCAGGCTCTGAAACAACAATGCTCAACCTGAAAACAACCCAATTGGAAGGTCACTAGGTTTCTTTTCTAAAGGGTGATAATTGCCCAATCAAAATTTTATCCTTTGGGCCCGAGACTGTCTGGGTTCATGATGAGACAAGAGTCGACACTTATGATATATTGTATCGATAAAATGTGTCTTAATATTCTTAATACATCATAGAAAACCTAAATTCAGCTACCGAGCTCACCCCATTATGTGTAGCCATTCATAAGTTCTTATTTCCACAATATTTTTTACACCAAACAATATGGTGCAGAAGACCAACTATCTAAAGTATGGAGAAGGTGCAAGTCAATCTTAAGCTCTATCTTTATCAGTTGTGTAACAGTAGTGGGACATGGCATGAGGCGGCTGGGTATATTTTGGGCGTTCGTCTCTATCAATAGGTATAATTTCTCATTATTGTAACCTAACATTCTCTCCGGTAAACAAAAGCTCCGCTCCCATTTCACTCCCAGCTTTAGTCAGACAGTACAGGCCGGCAGTAAGACTCCAAAGTTTCTATCTACAGCTTTAAATTTAGGATAAATTCCATGTGTATAATCGGGGGTGAATTAAAACATGGGCAGTTTGGGCTACAAGGCTCTGAGTGGTTCCTTGGTCACCCAAACCAACCAGAAATGTTGAGACTGTCCTGTAGAGATACTGAAGATCTAGTATTAGGAACTACAACAGCGAGATCACGCTCCTCTAAGGTAGATAAAACACAATCAAACGGTGGAGACCCCTACTTATCCCTGTGGTTTATTTGGGGAGACCAAGGAGGGGTAACTGGAATGGTGCATTGAGGAAAGGTGTCCACCTGGTTTAAATGTTGCTTTATTGATGACGCGTTTCAGAGTCTCCTTCTTCAGATCAATGTGTGTAGCAAGTATTGCTCAGAGAGGTGGAATAAGCTTAGCCCCTTAGTCCACCTCTCTCAGCAATACTATCTGAAGAAAGAGATGGTGCGTCTCCAAAACGTGTCTTCAATAATGTGTACTTATGAAGTGTGGACACTTTTCCTGAAAGTTTGCTATCCAGCTAGCCCCATTCCAGTCACCCCTCCTTGGTCTCCCTGAGATACTAAAGATGGACAACCACCCCATGCTTGTGTATATAACATGCCATATGTGTATCAGCCCTTGATATGTATAAATCTGTGTAACATCTGTGTCAACGTCATCCTCAGTCTATGGTGCGGAACTGAGGAGACGCTAATTTTATCTTTCTTTTATTTTGTAGTGCGAACATGGGTTTTACTTGCTATCCGCTTATGATTTAGCATCACACGTGTTTCTTTTCTTTCCTGCAGCTGAGATTTGGTCCATCAGTACTCAACCGGTGGTGATTGACAGTTTTAAACTCCTGGAGCTCTGGTCCAATTACTATTGAGTTTTGGACCTTTGAGATCATATAGAGGCCCCACCTACTATTCATTAGTTAAATAAGTTTTCTTATCAGCTCCACATCTTCCTAGCAATTTGTATTTTTGTTTTCTGGTATCCTGAGTTTGGCTTGTTATTCTGACCTCTCTCCTGTCTAGTGTTATTGTACTGCGCTGCATCTGTTGTGACCCGGCTCTGTTGAATTTACTTCTCTGATTGTATTTTTTTGTCCTTCGGTCCATGTTTTGCACTTTGACATAAGGAGGGAATACCATTTACCAGTTGTCCCATAACGCCTAGGGCAGTGATGGCGAACCTTTTAGTGACCGAGTGCCCAAACTGCAACCCCAAACTTCCCTATATCGCTAGGTGCCAACTAAAAATTAAAGCAGTAATTTATTGCTCCCTGTTCTTCAACAATGTTCAATCTTACTGGCCTCCTGAGGACACCAACACAGTAGAAAGAGGAAGGAAAATTTGCATCATTGTAGCTCCTTTCCAGTGTCCCTCTGTACACAGGGAATCATGGGGCCAGCAGAAGGTCTTCCAAAGATAATTTGGCCCCGTCTACACATTCTCCCTCTTTCTACAATCCCAAGTAGCCAAGTAAGCATCACTGAAAGCAGTATCTTTTAAGTTGCTTGGAACTGCAGGAAAATTCTTTGAGTCCTGTCTGGTGAGATGGGGCGATCCCCCGGGTGCCCACAGAAAGAGCTTGGAGTGCCACCTCTGGCACCCGTGCCATAGGTTCGCCACCACTGGCCTAGGGTATATGAGACATGTAGGTAGGGCCTTTGGTGGGTTCAGTGTCAGGGCCCAATGTCTTGTCTGTGTTCCTGTATCTGGTCTCCACATTACAGCCTTTTAGAGTAACCGTGTTGAGCATCGGAAGGTGAGTATGGAAGTTTATTATTTTTATAAACTTGTGTATAAGCCAAGGTATGGTTTTTCCCGCACATATTATGTGCTGTAAAACTCGGCTTATACAGAAGTATATAACTAGAAAAATTCCATAAATACATATCTCCAATTCCTCATTTGTAAAATAGCTCTGCCCTTTCCGAATGTGCAGATCTTTTGACTCTTTCTAACAGCAGAGGAGGAGTGTGTTGATTTGTTGGAGGGAGTGACCTGTCCATCCTGATTATATGCTTGTTCCAACTCTGTAGATCACAATTTATATTCTCTAACTTAACATCTATAATCAGTTTTGCCCAGTGCAGAACATTCTGCAGACTATCAGATCGTTTGACATTTTCCTGCAGCAGGAGAGGAGTGTGTTGATTTCTTGGAAGCAGTGACCTGCATAAAGGACATAATTCTTCTCCTATATCCTATGTCCAATTTTATGTTCTGTAATTTAAAAATTGTAAATGGTTGTTCCCACTCAGGATGTTCTGATAACGATTAAATCCTTTGTTTCCAGCAGTAGAAGAGAAGTGTGTTGATTTCTAGGAAGCATCGATCTCCATAAAAGACATCATTTTAGGTGTTCCTCCACAAAAATTCTAGTGCTACACGTCAACATTTATGTGATTCTGAATACTTGGGATAGCAACTAATCAGATCGTTCAATTCAGTTCCAGGCAGCAGGGGAGAAGTGTGTTGATTTTTACCGAACAGTGACCTTTACATTTTCACATGAAGGACATGATTATATACTAAGTACAGGAAGTCCCCAGGTTACATATATGATAGGTTCCATAAGTTTGTTCTTAAGTCAAATCTGTATGTAAGTCAAAACTGTATATTTTATCATTGTAGATCCAGACAAAAAATTTTTTTGCCCCAGTGACAATTGGGGTTTCAACATTTTTTGCTGTAATGGGACCAAGGATTATCAATAAAGCTTCATTACAGACACCTTACAGCTGATCATTGCAGCCTGGGACTATAGTAAAGCATTCAGAGAGCTTCATCAGAGGTCACAGTGGACAGAGGGGTCCGTCTGTAACTAAGGGTCGTCTGTAAGTCGGGTGTCCTTAAATAGGGGACCGCCTCTATTGGTAGGTTTTTCCTTGGGCTTTGTCAGTTATTGACCTCATGCCCACCCATTTAAGGAAGGCTGTCATTTACAAAGTGAGACCATCCATTGGACTCATATGTCCAAAGTCCTGACCCTCTACTATGAGGATCGGTGAAGGGATTTTGATGGTAGTCGAAAACTCTTTCTCTGTTATTTTAGTGGTTGGTGGTGAAAAAAACTCATGAAGTCAGGTTTTGTAAGACTTAAATATATCTTCCTTATCGTTCTCCTGATAGTAAATGAAGGCTCGAAAAGAATGGAAGCCAGAAAAAGACACTGGGGTTTTCACGGTATGTAATTAGTTGTATACGGCATCTGGAAGACGTGTGTTTGAGGCCACCATGTAATCTATTCTGGAGCCGGGGAGAACAACTTGTAACTGGATTTGTCAGCGCATACTAATTCACATGCCACCTCTCTTCTTTTTGCCGTATTTTGATGATTTCAAGTCTAAGTGAGATAAATGTTATGTTGCGGTTCACGGATCGGAGTGAATCAGAGCTTGGGATGTTCTAAAATCTCACAGATGCAGTGTCACAATAGAAATGATAGAGGCTGCTAAATACCAACTATATAGGATACAAAACTGCTGTCAGGCTCCAGGGGTACGGATCCACTGGACCACCAAGGACGATGACATAAGCTGACACCTGAGACCAGAATCTAAGTGGTACCCGGTTTTCACCAGAGCCCGCCGCTTGCTGTGACGTGGTACCAACAGGTCGTTCAACAGGTGCAACATTGTCCGCGGTGGCTGCCAAGGCGAGGTACAGAAACAGAAGGCAGGTTCGTGGTCGGGGACAGGAAGTAGGTAAAGACAGGCAGCACAGGATCACCGTCAGAGGCAAAGCAGAAGGTCAGGGTTGGCAGCGGAGGAGCGTAAACGGGAACAGGTCCGGGGTCACAATGGGAAATGACACTAATCGCAAAGGTCATGGGAAACAAGCTTTTTCTAAGGCTGTGAGGCACAAAGATCTGGCAGGGTGTGCAGGAAGAGGCCACTCTAAATTGCATTCTGGGAAATTGCCAGTGCCAATTAATGCCACGCTGGCCCTTTAAATCTGCTGAAGCCGGGGATGCCCACACGGCCGACGGATCGGTTGCAGGAATGAGGACGGGTGTGAAGCGCGGGTGCTGTGCAGGTAGGCACGCAGGGGCACAGGTGAACCCGCGACCCGCGATATGGATTGTGGGAGCACCCATGACAACTGCGTCTTCTGAAAGGCTAAACTTGTATGCCTCTACGTCTTGAGAGTCATAAGTCCCAGTGACCAATATATATAGCACTAGAAGATTCTGCTCTGCTTTGAAACCAAATTCTAATTGTTTCAATCTATACACAGCATAACAGTAACAAGTTTTGAAAAATAGTTTCCATTCATGTATTGTTTCCATGGTTACAGACTACAAATAAACCCATTGTAGTCGGATCCTACAGTCATATTCCCTTTCATCCACTCCATAAACTTTCATACCTGAGCTGCAGACTCTATTACGTTCATCCCTCTATTTTACAAAACATCTTCAATCCTTAGCCATAGCAAGAGCTGAGACTTTGGCAGAATGTTGCAGTTACTACAGACAATTGGCCCCAATTAATTCTGCACAGTATCACCAGTGTGGCTGAGGGGATCACTGTGGGCAGAATTATTAACAGGGGTGCATCAGGAGACCAGCACTGGGGGATCCCCGCCAGGAGAATCCACTGCTGAGGAGGTCACTGGTGCTGGGTTCACACACACACACCTGGTGCGCTGTGAAGTGTTATCTCATTCTTGTGGCTGGGAGAAGCAGATGAGCTTGTCGCAGTCACATTAGTGCCCTAATCCTAACATTGCGCTAAAATTCGCCAAACTTGCCCTAAAAAAACTGTTTTAAAAGTAAAGTGATTAATAAGGAGGCAGGAAATTACCCTCATCACAGTTGGTGATAATTCTGGCAAAACAGGGCGCCAATTTAGGCCACCTACTACACTTAGGCCGCAAACAAAATGATAAATGTGTCCCTTTGCAGTTTCTCCGTGTTTGGGTGGGGTTTCCTCCGGTGTCCCTCCCGATTCCCTCCCACACTCCAAAACATACTGGTAGGATGAATGAGATTTGACCCCATGGGACGGGAACCAATTTTGGGCAAACCGGTACAGCGCTCGTAATTCTGTGTGGCGCTATATAATAAAGGAATTATTATAAATATCCCTAGAAATAAGGTCCCCAACACCCACCATCCCCCATACATTGCTTGTGTTCATTAGATGATAAACAGCTATAAAAACTAAGCAAAACCATTTTCTGTAGACCCTTCCAGTCATTTGAATGCATGTGACAAGTTCAGCCACTAAACATTGAACAGGAGCGGTCCACTTCCTGTTCCAGTCTTGCTTTTTCCCAGCTAAAACAGCAAATAATGGGGAGCTACATTTTTTTGGGCCTTGAGTCGATACGCGGCATTTGTACATTACAAACACACCTCCATTGCTTTAAAGGCAACCGTCACCAGGTAGACCCATTTTTAGCACTCCTCCATCCCCACAGAGCATGTAACATACACTGCAAAGTTGTTTTTGTATAAAAAAAATAGGTTTATCACAGAAAAAAAATTGTTATTTGTACCTTTCATTAGGCATCTGCGTGTGATAGCATGCCAATGGGGAGGTCTGGAAAGAGCATTTCTCCCCCACCCTTGGAAACATGTGACTTTTCAAATTATAATAACTCCCCAACTCGAAGATTGGCTGGATAGGGAGCGGGGCGTCGCGAGCCCAGTGATGGGTGTTTTTCATAGATTTGAACAGGTCACATGGGAGTAACACCCGAAGGTGGTGGGGGAACTGCTCCTTTCCACCCCTCCCCCTTTTGGCAACTGCCTAGTCCACAGCAATGCTAATTACATAAGTCACAATATAACATATCTTTTTTCTGTAAAACCATTTTTAATACAAAACACTTTGGCACGTAATGTACTATGCTCGTGGGGAAATGGGGGATTGCTAAAAATGGGTCCTCTGGTGACATGTCACTTTAATTTGGTGGATGTCAACCCTGATTTCACCTCTAGGTGCGCTGTGGGTACACAAACAAACCTTCTTGCTTGGTTCCTCTATGGCTTATAGAATGGATCGCTAGGGATTCTTTTTTCAGAGACACCCGATAAGGGGTTTACTTACATGTCAGACTTTACAGAGGTTTAAACTCTTGGGAACCCCAGTGTTGTCATAATAGGGGCTAATAAGGACACACAGTGAGATCCCCTTGATCCATTCCCTAATGCAGTTTCGGTATGAACGGCAGGAGGAGAGCATTTGCTCCTGGACTCACCATATGTTCTAAAACCTGTATATGAACATCCCGTGGGTGCTGATACAAGTTCAAAGCACCCTAATTCTTACAACTGGCCGTTTTTTAATTAATTCCGATTCAACTCGCATAGGGCAGATTACTTACCACGCTACCTGTCCGCGATCCATCAGTGTGTTTCCAACGAGGATTCGATTCGGGTCTGCCGCATTCACTAAGCTATGGGCCCGAGTTCCTGTATCCGTTGTCTTCCGCGCCGAGGTCCACCGGATTCACCTTCTCCTTCCTGGTTCTTGCGACACAATTCTAATGTTCTATCCTGCGCGTTGTCCGAATCCTATGGGTTGAACCGCAAGCCCGCCCCCCAATTTCTGTCGCCTGCAAGCCAGCCGATGCACCAAAATCTGAAGCGTGCCCCAAATCCCGGGCATTTCGGCGGCTAAACAGAAAATCGCCGGGAAACCCCCAAAATGTCTCCAACGGACCCTTAGTAAATGAGTCCCCATTGTGTCAAGCCCCCTGACCACCCATTGTTATGTGTTACATATAAGTAAACCTGCTCCTAGCCATAATATGCCTCCTCCAAAAAAACAATCTTGTTTTCATGGTAACCAGAGCAGACCAATAAAGTTGTGTCAGTAGTTAAGAATTTAGGTAGGAAAAAATTTAAATTTTTTAATGAATTAATAAAAGACAATGAACAATAAGATAAACATAACATATACAATCCTTATTATAAAATAACCTACTGTATAAATGTCATTGGCTAAAAACACTACCGTATAACTCGAAGTCATAAGCCGACCCGAGTATATAGCCCGAGACCCCCTACATTTTACCTCCAAAAACTGGGAAAAACTACTGACTCGATATAAGCCGAAGGGGGAAATGCATTGGTCAAAACCCCCCCCCCCAGTATAATACAGCCTGCCAGCCCCCAGTATATACGCCTGCCAGCCCCAGAAGATACAACGCCCCCATAGTATACAGGCCTGAGTAGTTGCCAGCCCCCATTAGTATACACCTGCCAGCCCCCATGTAGCAACTGCCTGCCAGCCCCCATGTAGATACACAGCGCCCAGTAGTGTACAGCCGCCAGCCCCCAGATAGCATACGTCAGCCCCTAGTAGTACAGCCTGCCAGCCCCCATAGTATACTAGCCGCCCCTAGAAGTATACAGCAGACCCCTAGTATAATAGCAGCCCCAAGACCACAGTATATCGCAGCCCCTAGTAGTATACATACAGACCCCATAAGTATAGACAGCCCTAGTATACACGCAACACCCTAGTAGTATACAGCAGCCCCTGTATAAAACCCTGTAGGTAGAAAGAAGCCCCTAAGTGTCAGCACCCTGTATGTATCAGCAGACCCCTGTAGTATACAGCAGCCCTCAAGTAGTAAACCAGCAGCCCCTAGTAATAGAAAGTAAGCCCCGTATAGTATACACGCAGCCCCCATGGTATGTATACATGCAGCCCCTAGTAGATACAGCACCCCTAGAGTATATAGCGTCCAGAGGCACCCTAGAAGTATAACAGCAGCCCCCATGTATACAGCACCCCCTGTAGTATACGCAGCCTGTAAGTACCACCCCTGTATCAGCCCACGCCCCCTAGTAGTACTAGCAGCCCCTAGTAGTATACAGCCGCCCCTATAGTAACGTAGCCTTAGTTTTGCGTGCCCTGGATCGTGTATTACTATCCCAGCGCTGCACCTATAGTATACAGAAAGCCCCTAGTAGTATACAGCAGCCCCTAGTAGTAAAGCAGTACCCCTATGTAGAACTGCAGCCGTATACAGCGCCCCTAGTAGTCAAACAAATACTCCAGCCTGATCAGCACCCATAACAGCATCATAGTAACAAGCATAGTAATAGAAGCTATAATACCTGCATGAACCGCTAGACTAACACGCCCTATCAGCAAGCCAGTCGCGCCTAGACGCGCCCACCCCCCTAAAAAAACGCCGCATCCGCGCCCGATGTCCCAGCAGCCGGCCCCGGTCTGCTTTCTCCAGCGGCTCCGTCTCTCTCCGTTCCGGCAAGGACCTGCATGTTTTCTTCTAGCATGATGCGCATACTATGACGCGCCCGCTGCGAGGTCATATTAGGCGCGGCACTGAAGAACAGGCCGCGTCCATACAGAGAGAATAGACAGAGAGAGGAGAGCGCGAGTAGAAAATAGATAGGAACCGCTGACATCGGGACCATGCGTAAGCCGCGCCGACTCGGAGGGTGAATATTTAAGTTATTTTTTTAAGTGGGGAATTTTTTTTTTTTGGTATAAAGCCGAGGGACTGTTTTTCAGAACATTTTTTGTGCTGAAAAACTCAGCTTATACACGAGTATATCGTTACTGGCTGGTAAAATAGATTCCGGTCCCAGGTTTCGGCTTGTGTCATTGTCCGTGGTGGTCCAGGGGGTTCACTAACCCCGAGCCTTGACAGAAATAAAGTACCGTATATACTTGTGTATAAGCCGAGTTTTTCAGCACAAAAAAACATGGCCGCGTCCATGAGAGAAGCAAGAAAAGGAGCTGCGGAGAAGAAAGTGGACGGGACGTGCTGACATCGGAGGGTGAGTATACAAGTTTATTTTTTTAAGTGCTGTGGGGGCTGGCTGTATTCTACTAGGGGCAGGCTGTATTCTACTAGGGACAGGCTGTATACTACTAGGGATAGGCTGTATACTACTAGGGACAGGCTGTATACTACTAGGGGCAGGCTGTATACTACTAGGGGCAGGCTGTATACTACATGGGGGCTGGCAGGCTGTATACTACTGGGGGCTGGCAGGCTGTATACTGCTGGGGGCTGGCAGGCTGTATACTACTGGGGGCTGGCAGGCTGTATACTACTGGGGGCTGGCAGGCTGTAGAACACCCACTCAACACTAGTACAACGTGAACCTCTGGTTTTTAATACACTGTACTTTTAACCTTAGCCATACATCCGTGCACATATCCCAGTGTCCTGTATGATTCAGTTTTTTATAATCCTGTCTAGACAAACCCACATTTTTTAAAAATGCCATTTCATTATCAATTCTAAGTCCACTGCATAACAATGTCGACTATAAAGACAAAACCTCCCACCTATTTGTCTAAACCACTGGACTGCGCTAGAATTTAGAAAGATCTTCGAGAACTAAAACAAGCTTTTACTCAGCCAAAAAAAGGGGGGTATAGGAGTATGTTTTGACAGACACCTGCAATCAATTCCAGCTACGGTCGAACATAAATTGCATACACATTCCTGCTGCACTACCGGCATACATCTCGCCAGGAACAATCTCCTCTTTCAACACTACGGTACCCTCCCATTACCCTTAGTAATTCCTGAGCTTGTAGTATGACCCCTTACCTTGAACCTGCAACGAAGGTACCATCAGGGGCACTATCTACCAAAACACTAGTGAAGCCAACAACCTATTGGGCCCTATTTATTAAGCCTCTCGCCAGTTTTCTGTCCGCCTTTGCCTTCTGTTGTAGTTGCAAACGGCTTGTACATGTATTTATCCAGTGTCCAGAACACATTTGGGCACTGTACCCCACGCCAACCCACACAAATTTCCGACCTCAGGGGGATGGGGCGCACCGGTACAACCATCGGACCGACGCGAACATTTACATCAAGGTCCTACAGCAGTTGTCCCCTGTCCTATTTATAAAGGTGCCGACCAACAAACGTGGTGCTCCCTTTCGGATCATGCAAGGGGGGCCGCCAATGATGAAGAACAGCGCACTATATGTAATTTGTTTGCACCCTGTGAGACGTCACATGAAACTGCAATCCCCTACATGAAACCACACTTCAACCTTCCCTACGGAAAACTGCCACCCCTATACGGGCAAACTGCAAAACCCTCTCGGAAAAAATGCACCCCCTATATAAAAACTCTGCACCATCTGCATGAAAACCTTCACCCTCTACAGGAAAATGCACCCCCTAAGTAAAAAAACTGCACCCTCTACAGAAAACTGCAACCTCTACCGCAAAAATGCACTCTCTACACAGTCAAACTACCCCCCCTCTACAGCAACTACACATAAACCCCCTCTACATGCAAACTGCACCCTCTGAGTATCTGCAACACAAGCCCTCTACATGACAACTTCAACCTCTAACAGGAAAATGTACCCTTTAACTTGAAAACACACCCGCTCAATCTGGCCCAATTGGCACATTTACTAAGGGTCCGAATCGCGCATTTCCGTCGTTTCCCTGTCCTGATTTTTTATTTGCGCCGAATTGTGTTCCGGGATTTTGGCGCAGGCTAGTCGATTTGTCGCATCAGTTCAGCTTTCACGCTTCACGCACATAATCGGGGCGGTCCTTGGTAACCCTGACGATTCTTAGAAAACTAACTGCGGAATTTAAAAAATAATTTGTGACTCAAGAAATAAGCGCTCACCTACACCCAGACGGAGAGGTGAACTCCTGCGGACTTCAGTTCAGCACGACGCCTGACCCGAACATCTTCGGAGAAACGCCCATCTTGATCGCAACGCAACTGGAACGGGTAAGTAAAACGTGTCCCATTGTGTTATTTCGTGTGCTCAGCTTGCATACACAGCTGCATGACTCCCTCTAGTGGTGAGCATGCGCGAATTAAAATGTAATCTTACTGACTAGAGCATTTCAACAACATGTTAGCATAAACAAGACAGACTGGCCTTATCTACCAGTAATCTAAGGGAACAGTTGTTCTGCTTATTAACAAAAAAAAAAATCATCTTTCTTCTTCTCCAAGTTTTTTTCTGGAACATTTCCCTGTTTTACAATCAAATTATGTGTGAATAATGTATATTACTAAACCGAGTTTCACAGGCTATAAAATGGCTCAGGATGGTTGTTCATCCACAAAAAATCAGTTTTCCCCTAGCATCTGCTGCCTGCTATGTGACTAATAACCCGGCCAGCACCCTCCTGTCTATCACTAGCACCGCCTTTAGATTTTTTAGGACTTCTCAGGTCTCCTCCTCTAGTTTTCCAGTTAATGTATTGTGTCGGATTATTCATTCTTCATTATGCTGAATGCTTATAGCTGCAATTTTTCCACATACATCATTATATTGGGAAGGCAGACTTCCTTCCTCTCTGACTATGTGACCTGCCCTATATTCTTTATTGACAATTGTCCAATAGATACCTATATTCTCAATCTGTGTACAATATTACATCAATGTAAAGAATTTTAGCTTTGCGTTGTATACAAAGTTCGTCTTAACAGCTGCACTTTCAAGCTAACCTTACCAGTAAGGTGGTAGAGAGTGGGAACCGACGTCCACTTCACGTTTTGCTTTGACCAGCTGAGCCAGACCATTGCCGGATTTGTCGACAACCTGGCAAGTGACACCCTTAGAGCTACTAGCCATCACTAGGTTGGCCGTAGACTCATAATCGATATCAGGTCAGGCCATCTCTACTTTACGGCACCATAAAAATATTGGCCATCTACATAGCAAATCTGGTTGACAATACATTGAATCTGCATTAATTATAAGAAACGGTGACAATCCACAGAGAGATTTTGCAAAACAGAAATATAGGATATGGATTACAAGCCCAACATAAATTTCCACTTTCTGTGCAGAAATATTCCATTAACCTTAATGACATTATAGCCGCATTACAATGACATGTGCAATCACCTTTCCACATTATGCATAATACAGTTTACACTGCCCCTTCAATTACACTATCCCACACATGCGAATACTGGAGCCCATCTAACTCTGGGGCCCTCCTGTGAGTTAGTACAAGTAGACCACTTCCCTGTGTCCATGGTGGCGAAGGACCCAACTCTCCTTAACATTTGTCTATCCAGCAAATCAAGACTTATTTTTTGTTGGATGGTTTTGGTTGGCTTCAGAAAGAGTGCCCCCTACATACTAAGATTCTACCCCGATCCTGCTCCATTGTATTACCTACCAGATGTTAAACAAGAACCAATAATCTCCTGAACCCACGGTATACTAACTTCCTGTAAGTACCCGTGTTAGCTCCGAGTACATAGCCAAGTGTAGCAGCATTTTGGTCCGTCTACTTCCACGGGGCACCATGACATGATATTTTTTATTTATGTTTATGTATTTCATTATTGTTCGGGCAATTTTTGTAACCTTCTTAACCATATACGCAATGGGGCTCGATTTACGAAGGGGTTGAACGCCGCACTTTCGGGTTTTCCAGAAGATTTACGTTTTGCGCTGATTGGCCCCAGTATTTGGTGCACACGATCGGATTGTGGCACATCTGCGCTACTTTCTTTCACATCAACGCACAGAAATTGGGGGCGGGGCCATCGGACAACCCGACATTTCGAAAAAAACGCATCAATTTAAAAAAAAAAATATTTGTGTCGCAATGATCCAGCACTCACATGCACCAGGAAAGAAGAAGGTGAACTCCGGTGTACCTCTTGGCAGCAGCGACCCTGCTGGATATGGGACGCACGACCTTAGTTAATCCCGCAGACCACGAATCCTCGTTGGACACCGCTGCAGTATCGCGACTGACCCGTTACGTAAAGGTGCCCCATTGTTTTCATGGCACACGCCCTAAGTCTCCCAAGTAGAAAGTCACAATCAGACACTAATAACTTGAACTCCTCATATTGTGGTGGCTAAACTTGGCCTGTCATTACATAGCACTGGCATGATACTTAGACCTCAATATATAGTAGAGTTATTTAATACAATACGTGAATACTTCCCAGAAGTCACTGCAAATAGAGCACCCCCACATAACAAAATATAGCCCCTAAGAGCAAAGAGTAATATTTGCTTCCACGAGCCGAGAAGCCCAACTCCAATAACATCGATTGCTAAAATATTCCTCTGGCAGAAACCATCATTCCTGGTCAAAAGAATCCTCGACGCCGGCAAAAACTGGCCATAAGCTTACAACAGGAAACCAAACTGACGCATGGTGTGTACTTGGCTGGCCTACCTATCTCACTTCTATGATTAATGCGTGATTCAGATGTTCATATGAGGGATCTAATGCTACCCCAGAACAATCAAGTCTTATTTTTCAGTGGAGGTGGGACAATTTTTTTAGTTTTGTTTAGAAAGCGGAATTACACATAGGCTGATGGGTCACACGACGAGAAATATTAATCGGGTAATTCGTTATGTCCATTGGTGGGACAAAGTCCGATCCAGATGAACGGCATCCCTCTCCATATTGTTTCTATATTGTGACTCATCCAAAGCAATGACTTTCAATGAATTTCGAATACTCTACTAAATCTCACTGGTTTTATTGAGCATTTTATATCGTTATCAAGTGGGAATTTCCTACATCTGCTGCTGTTATTGTAGGTAATGAACTAGAGATGAGCTAACAATGCTCGTCCGAGCTTGATGCTCGGTCGAGCATTAAGGTACTCGAAACTGCTTGTTACTGGTCCAAGATATTCGCCCTCTCGAGAAAATGGCTCTCCCGCCTTTTGCCCTTTTTTGGCGGCCATAAACAGAGCCAATCACAGCCAGGAACTCTGCACTCCACCCAGGCATGACGTGGTACCCTTACACGTCGATAGCAGTGTTGCTGGCCAGATCATGTGAACCCTGGGATAGACAGCCGCTGCCTCGCTGCTGCTGCGATCATTCTGTCTCTGGATTGCCGCTAGGTAGAGAGCTGCTGCTTGGTCATGGACGCCGTTAGGTGTTCCTATTAGCTTACTGTTAGCAGGAGTGATTCTCAAAGACCCCACCGCCCGTCTTAGGGCTACGATAACTTCCTAAAACTTTTTTTATTTTAATTTGCATCTATTCCATTTTGTGGAATCAGCAGGGGGACTGTGCTACGTTGTTTTAGCTCTTAGTGGCACCATATCCATAGCAAAAGAAAGACCGAAGTGGGAAAAGTCAGTAGGGGTTGATTTTCTATTAGGCAATAACTCAGTGTCATCTCATCTGGCATAGTAGTGGCTTCCTTTGATACTTGTATAAAAATAGCCATAGGAGAATCAACAGCTTCTTGAAGCTACATTAGCGTTCTATATATTTTTGATGTTCTGGTTGATCTGCGGTGCTGTAGTTTCTGCATGCATGTACTTGGCCAATTCTGATCAATTTTGTGAGACTTGCGACCACCGCTGGTTCTGCGCTAGTGGCGCACATTCCATAGCAAGGCCGAAGTTGGAAAATTTCAGTAGGGGGGTGGATTTCTATTAGGCCATAACTCAGCTGTCACCTGACTCTGGCATAGTATGTGCTTTCCCTTTGATACTTTGCTAGAAAATAGCCATAGGAGAATCAACAGCTTCTTGAAGCCTACAGTACGTTCTATAATATTTGATTTCCTGGTTGAGCTGCTGGGGCTGTAGTTTTGCAGTGCTGTACGTGCCAATCTGAGCAATTTTGATGAGACTTGCGACCGCTGTGTTCTGCGCTTAGTGGCGCACATATCCTAGCAAAGGCCGCATGGGAAATTCGTAGGGGTGTGGATTTCTAGTAGTCAATACTCAGTGTCATCTCATCTGGCGATAGTAGTGGTGGCTTGCCTTTGATACTTGGCTAGAAAATACCATAGAGAATACAAACACTTCTGAGCCTACAGTAGCGTTTCTATATTTTGATTTCTGGTGATCTGCTGGTGGCTGTAGTTCTGCAGTGCATGGACTTGCCACTTCTGAGCAATTTTGTAGTGAGACTTGCGAACCGCTTGTTTCTGCGCTTAGTGGCTCCATACCATAGCAAGGGCCGAAGTGGCAAAATTCCAGTAGGGGTTGGATTTCTATTAGCAAAACTCAGTGGTCATCTCATCTGGCATAGTAGTGGGCTTCTTGATACTTGGCTAGAAAATAGCCTAGGAGAATACAAACAGCTTTCTTTGAAGCCTCCAGTAAGCGCTTCTATTATATTGGAATTTCTGGTTGATCTGCCTGGTGGCTTGTAGTTTCTCTGCAGTGCATGTACTTGCCATTCTGAGCATTTGTAGTGATACTTGCGACCGCTGTGTTCTGCGTCTTAGTGGCGTCACAATATCCATCGCAAGGCCGAAGTGGCAAAATTCAGTAGGGGTTGGATTTCTATTATTAGGCAATAACTCAGTGTCCATCCTCATCTGCCTAGTAGTGTGTTCTTCCTTTATACTTGGCTAGAACTAGCCTAGAGAATACAACAGCTTCTTGAAGCCTACAGTAGCGTTCTATATATTTGGATTTCGGTTGAATCGGCTGGTGGGCTGTATTTTTCTGCAGTGCATGTACTTGCCAATTCTAACAATTTGTAGTGATACTTGCGCCGCTATTTTCTGCGCTTAGTGGCGCAAATTATCCATAGCAAAGCCGAAGTGGGAAATTCAGTAGGGGTTGGATTTTCTATTAGGCAATAACGTCAGTGTCATCCTCATCTGGTCTGGCATAGTAGTGTGCTTCTTTGATACTTGGCAGAATAGCCAAGGAGAATACAAACAGCTTTCTTGAAGCCTACAGTAGCGTTCTTCTTATTTGAATTTCTGGTTGAATCTGCTGTGGCTGTAGTTTTCTCAGTGCATGTACTGTGCCAATTCTGAGCAATTTGTAGTGAGACTTGCGACCCGCTGTGTCTCGCTTAGTGGCGCACATATCCATAGCAAAAGGCCCAGAATTGGCAAAATTCGTAGGGGTTGGTTTCTATTCACTAACTCAGTGTCCCAATCCTCATCTGGCATAGTAGTGTTGCTCCTTTGATCTTCTAGAAATAGCCATAGCAATGATGGATTGTTTTTTGGTTTTAAAACTCAAAAAAAAAACAAAAAACACAAAAAAAAAAACAACACAAAAACCACAAAAAAAAAAAAACAAAAAGAAATTAAAAAAAAAAAAAAGTGCTTATAACTCTCTCATTTTAAAAATGTTTTTAACCCGAGGGCTAGGGTAGAGGACTGGGGGCGGGACGTGTGTGCGTCCACTACTGCAGGAGGTCAGGAGGCCGTGTGTCCTGGGCGGGGTGAGACACCAACCTGCTGATGAGGGAGCAGGGGAGGAACGCCGACAAGAACGCAGGGTAGCACTCCTGGGTAGGTCATGTCCTGAAGTTGACTGGGACTCGTGGTTGAAGGTAGAGCACTGTTGAGGCCAGAACAGGCACAAGGTGGATGTGCGTGGAGTTGCTGACAATGACTCGAAGCCAATTTGTCGCACCACCAGTCAGTCTTCCACGCAGTCCCCCATGTCACCAGAAATCGCCACTCCTCCTCTCCGGCACCTCGCCTCCTCCCCCCACGTCTGCCCCCTCTCCAGGAAAATTGCCATTTGAACCGGCATACTCTGAGGAACGTTTTTTCGTGGACCCTTCCCACACAGTCACAAATCACACATTGTCCGGTTGCTGCTGAGCATTTTCCGATGCCCAGTTTCCACCAGTACCCAGTCGGGGTGTATGAGACCTCTTGCGTACTGGAAAGTGGTTAAGAGGGTGTCCGACGATGATGAGACTACGGTTTTCAACAGTGGGGAAAGTTGTTTGTCAGGGCAGGAAGTCCGAGGGGGGAGCAGATCTGAGGGATCGGGATGATGACGGTGCAGAACCCAGCTGGGTTGAGGAGAGGGCCGGGTGAACCAGTGCCTTCGAGACGAGGAGGAGTCCTCGACCTGAACAGGTTGGAAGAGGCAGTGGTGGGGCCATAGGAGATGGCAGGGCCAAGCTGGTGCATCAGCGCCACTGTCAACTAGTGAAGCTCCCGTGGTGAGGGCTCTTGCGGCCAGGGCTAGTCTTCAGAAGTGTGTGAGGTTCTATAGAAACACCGGATGACCGACGGACTGTGGGTGTGAACATTTGCCAAACCAGGCTCCAGGGGTTCCACCACTACTAGCTTAACTACCACCAGTATGCGCTAGGCCATGATGGATGCTAAGTCACCCATGCACTCAGAGTGAGAGACAACAAGCCCGTTCACCACCGGCGTGACACACCACTGTCCTTCCCAGTGTTCAGGCGCTAGTCAGCCCCCTGCCCAGGACAGACCTGGCACCAAAAAACCCATCGTAGCCTCCCAATCCTCCACACATCCACCCGTTCACTCTTGTCTTACCCCCCAGACATGGAGCGGAACACGCAAGATATGTGCAACCCACCCGCACGCCCAAGCCACCTTAATGTGCCATCTCCAGATGCTTACGCCTGGAGATGCTGCACTATAGGCAGTAGAGTACCGAGGCTTTTGCGCAACCTCATGCGTGCCAAGCCCAGCCCCTCGTTATCGGGTCCCAGCGCGCACTACTTTTCCCGATGTGCCGTCCCAGCCCTTCACAGCACTGTCAGACAACATCATCAGTGCCCTGCCCAACGCCGTTTCGACAAGTCCACCGACACGGACACGTGACGAGTGCTGCCGGGCAGGGGCCACTATAGACTCGCTGACGGCAATTGGGTTAACTTGGAGGAGGCTGGACCGGGTCTGACCTGGGGTAGGCTGCTCAATACTGCCGCCACGCCGAGGGATGTCGGGCCTACTCGGTCCAGGTGTTTCAGGCCTGTACTATGCCTGCTCCTCTCTCCACACCCCTCCTACACACCTCGCTCCTCCGACACCATCCGCTGGGCACAGGCGCCATACAGTCGTGTAAGCTCTAGGCACACGCAGCAGTTCGTTCGCTAAAGCGACAGCAGGCGGTGCTAATAACTGCTGAATCAGGCGACAAAAGGCACACCGCCAAGAGCTTTACCAGAGCATCACGGCGCACGACTGCTCTGTGGCTGGCACCGACTGCACCTCAAGCCGGTAATGGTTGTGTGTGACACCGCGGCCGTAACCTCGGTGGGCGGCTCGCAACCGGCAGACTGGACACATGTGCCAGCCTGGCCCATGTGTTAATCGATAGTGACAGCGTTTCCTCAAGACATACACCATCTCGTCTGATTTGCTCACAAGGGCGCCGCATCTGTGCGCATTTTCAGGAAGTCCAGCCCGATGCGTGCCACTGCAGTGGCAGCGCAGCGCCGCCTCCACTGCCCGCCATCCGCTGTTGATGCGGACGTGCCCACAGAGGTGGGAATTTCAACACTGACCATGTTAATCCAAGTTTACCAGCAGCGGCCAGAGCGATGGTAGACTGCCAGTGTCCCACTTCCACAGAACTGGTAGTCAGGTCAGTCAGCCTTCCTCAAGTCTAACCAATGAGGAGTGGACGGTGGATGTCATGATATCTGTCAGGGTGCTGAGTACACTTTGCGGAGGCAACACAATGGTCAGTGGCGATGCCGCCAATCATCAGCCTCACCTCCCCGAGCTTGGCCTGTTTGAAAAACTCTCTGGTGCAGCATTGGAATCGGATCGCTTTGCGCTCGGTCACAAGAGACGGGGAAGAATATTCCCTTGTGATAGCCAAGCACCCAGGTCTGTTTTTCGTCTCAGCGCAATCGGAGGAGTGGAGGTGGAAGGAGGGAGTGAGGAAGGAAAGGAGGAGAATGTTGGCGAACACAAGAGGGTGACAATTGTTGAGTCCTTCACTGTTCAGCGTGTATGGGCAGAGAAGAGGAGAGTTGGAGGAGTTGGAGAGGAGGAAATGGACAGTCAGGGCCAGTGAGGGGAGTAATTCTTACGCGTGGTACTACTGGCGCATCTATGGCAGATTTCATGCTAGGCTGCCTATCCCGTGACCCTCGCGTTTCCAAGAATTTATTCCAGCACCGGTTACTGGTGATGTTCACTCTCCTGGACCACGGTGACAAGCAAAATCTTTCCTACTCATTCATCCCTTCAGAGGAAAGGAGAGTGAGACATGCATGAAACCAGCAGGCCCTGGTGCCCAAGCTGAAACATATTTCCCTTCTGACAGCGCTAGCGGCATAGGCGTAGTTCTGCGGGACAAGTACGCGAGAGAGTAGGCGAGCAGGCCAGCTGTCCAGCACTGGCAAGGGTACGCTTTACACAAGGCTTTTGCCAGCTTTATGTCACGCCAGCAAGACACTGTCACCTGTCCCCAGTCTCGGCAGGAGTAGGGCTGATCTTACAGAAAAGATGGTGAGGGAGACGTAGACTGACCATACCAGTCCAGAAATGTCACACACTCCCTACAAATACGTGGTTTTTCAAACTGGACATTGTGGGCACGAAATGGCGCTGTACGCCTTGGAGGTTCTTGCCTGCCCCTGCCGGCTAGACATTTGTCCGAGCGGGTTTTCAGGCAGCTGGGGCATCATAACCGATAAGCGTACACACGCTGTCGACTGACGGCTTGACAGGCTGACGCTTATTAAAATGAATAAGGCTGGATGTCTCAGATTTCCATCTCCACTCAGGTGAAGGAAGCTCACCGTGAATAATGATCCACTCCATCATCCTCCTCCTCCCCTCCTGCTTCCTCCTTCTCCTCCTCTTTGTACAGAAAGCAGAGGAATGGTATTTTTTGACAGGGCCACTGGTCTGCTATAGTTACTTCTGCATTTAATTTTTCTGGAGGCCCCACCCGGTCCTCTGTTGAAAAACCAATTTTTGTAGTGCCAACATACCGAACTCAATCTATTCCATTTTCTGGAGGCCCCTACCCGGTCCTCCGTTTTAAAAAATTTTGGGGACTGGCACATCAGGCACTAATCTATTCCATTTTATGGGAGGGGCCACCGACCTGCTCCTCTGTGTTTGAAACATTTTTGGGACTGACAGATACGGCACTCAATCTTTCCATTTACTGCAGGGCAACCTACCTTTGCGTCTATGTTTTGAACAAGTTTTTGCGGACTGCCACATCCAGCACTCAATTATTCCATTTTACTGGTAGGGCCACCTACCTGCTCCTCTGGTTTGAAACATTTTTTGCGGACTGCCACATACAGGCACTCAATCTATTCCATTTTTAACTGCAGGGCCCACCTACCTGCTCCTCTGGTTTGAACAATTTGTTGGGACTGCAACTACAGGCACTCATCTATTCCATGTTACCTGGGCGGCCACCTACATGCCTCCTCTGTTTGAACAGTTTTCTGGGACTGCCACATAAGCCCTCATCTATCTCCATGTTTACTGAGGGCACCTACCGCTCCTTGGTTTGAACATTTTGGGACTGCCACATACAGGCACGCAATCTATTCCAGTTTTACGAGGGCCACCTACCTGCTCCTTGTTTTGAAAAATGTTTGGGACTGCCACATACAGGCACACCAACATTAAATTGCTCCATCAGCCTCCACACGTTTAGTCTCCCATTGCTACCTCTCAAAAATCCGTCCAGATAACGCCTCCATACATCGTCCCTTATCAACGAGGTGGTGTCTGCGAAAATTGGGGTTTGGTTTTTCCAATGTGATTCCACATCAAACGGTGTTAAACTTTGTCGCCACCACTGCTGGTTATCCACAACAATTACGGGCAATACTTTTACCTTAGGATATTATTCAGCGCTTTTGCGCATAATGTTTACATCCCCTCACCGCGCATATCCTAACCTTATAAGAACGCTACTACACCTTTGATCTTCTACAAAAGGTTCTTAGAAGTGCTGTTTGGGGTAAGCCTAGAGAGCGGGGCTTGGATTGGCAAAGCCGCCTGGCAGCGGAGCGCCAGCTCTCATGAACGCCTCAGCGCTTCTTGCGCATCTTTGTTCTACAGTTCCCTCAACGGCATATCCTAAATTTAACGAACGCTACTACACTTGATTTATACAAAAGTTCTTAGAAGTGCTGTTTGGGAGTACCGTAGAGACGCGGGATTTATTGGCGAAGCCGCCTGGAGCGAGCGCACTCCATCGCATCATGCGCTTCTTGCGCATCGTGTTACATTCCCCTCACGACCGGCATATCCTAAACGTATAAGAACCCTACTACACTTGATCTTAACAAAAGGTTCTTATAAGTGTGTTTGGGGAGTAGCACTAAAATGGGCTTGGCATTGGCGAAACGCTCGCCTGCTGCAGAGCGCCAGCTCCAATCACAAGAGCCAACTAACATAGTTGCGACACCCTTTAATCTACTACTAGGTCACTGCCTCCATAATAATAATAGTCTTTTTATTTATAAGCGTCATCATATTACTGCACGCTTTACAACATAATATAGGAAACAACTACAAAGTAAGTAACAGAGCACAACATTGTATGGAACAAACAGATTGAGTAAGGTCCCTGCTCGCCAGAGCTACGGGTTTTATAGATATGGGGAGGGACACGAGGTAAAAGATATTTAATGGTCAACGCCATTCTCTTAGGGCAATAGAAACAAATATAAAGATAATGAATGCGTCAGCTGAAACACTCGCGCTCATCTTATATACCAGGTCCAGGGGTGAATGGGCTGCAGAGAAGGTGTGGTGCCTGTTGGGTTTGCTGGAAATAACAGATCTGGAGGACGACACAGGACGTTAGTAGGAAGAGTTAAACCTTCTGCAGTTAATGATGTTTAGGCTTGCCTAAAGAAATGGTTTTAAGAGCACGTTTGAATTTGGGGTTAGGTATAGTCTGATAGTCGAGGGCAGAGCATTCCATAGAATGGTGCCAGCTATAGAGAGAGTCTTGAGACGCGAGTGGGAGTCCCACTAGGGTTAGAGTTTAAATCTAAGATCACTGGGCGATCTTAAGAGCACCGGTTGGGGCCGAAGAACTGAGATAAGTAGAGGAGAGGTAGGGGTTGCCTATACAGAGCTTATGGAATGAGGGTTATTTATTATTTTAAACTCTCAAGGAGACTGAGCAGCAAGTTTTTGCAAGCGACTGGCATAACTTAGGCATACATGGTTCCCCTATTCAAACGAGTGGTGATAGGCAGAAGTTTGTGGGGTTGTTTTCATGGCTTTCCATGTTAACTTTGTCTGCCACCCTGCTGTGTATCCACAAATATCTGGCAAACTTTCTATCAGTGCGATATTTTTGAGGTTCTTGCCTCACCTCCTTGGTCCACTCTCGTGCCACCCTTGGTTTGAAGCCTGAGTCCATTTAGGGTATGTCCGCCATGCCACTCGTCTGCCTGCCGCGCTGTGCTGCTGCCTCTGCATGCCGTCCCCTATAGTGTCAGGGGTCAATTATTGGATGTTTTTAGATGCTATCTGCTCATTCTGTCACTCTCATGGCCATGCTGTTGCCCATAATTTGGCATAATGGTGCGATTACTAGCCTCAGAGGCATCCATGAATGCTGCCCCTGCTGTTTCCGTCCATTTCCGTGGTGTTTCCATCCTTTTCTGAGGTTCCCAGGTGTTTGGCCAGCTTCCCTGTGCAGAGCCTTGGTCCCCTTGAAAAATGCTCGAGTCTCCCATTGACTTCAAGGGGTTTCGTTATCGAGAGAGCACTCGAGCTCGGGAAAAGTTCGTCTCGAATAACGAGTACCCGAGCATTTTAGTGTTCGCTCTCTCTAGTAATGACCATCCACATTTCTTGCTGTAGGGGACATTTCAAGTCCTCTCTAAAATCTGTATGAGCAGTTCAGATTGTTGCAATTTGCAACTTGGCAGGATGACTCTATTTTTAAGTTTTTGGTTTAAATTCCTGTAAAAGGTCACTTTGTTTTAACAAAATTAACATAAATCGATAGTGCAAATGAGATAAGAACCTCGCAATCTATTTTACAAGGGCAAAGGGGCTCTTTCAAATCACTTCTGAACTTCTGCTGAATTTCCATCTTCCAGCAAGCAGATAAGAGAAGAGACGAGAGTGAAGATATAAGATTAGATGGATGCTCTATGGAGAGGGGAGTCATGTAATGAACACGAATAGGGATGACTGGACCCGAGTGGCAAAGTTTGGGTTTGTACCAAACTTTGCCGTATTGACGCACTCAAACCACCCCCCCTTCTGATAATGCTGGCATAACTGTTTTTAAAACGCCACTGGGAAATGGTGCCACGCATAAGAAAGGCAAACACCCTGCTAAGGGGGCCAAAACACCTGTCAGTGTGCTCGGTTACATCCTCATCCTGGTGGTAGATGTAAACTGTTAGTAAATTGTATCTGTGTATGTGTAGCTGTAACTTATATTCTCAAATCTCTCAACCTTATATTTTCGTTTTTTAAGTACCAGTGGTAGCAGGCACAATGTGGATAGGTACTGTGTAAATTGCCTAGTATGATTGTCCATCATCATCACATATGAAATTTATATGTGGACCCAGGATGATGTTGAAAAGAGAAATAAAATTAATTCAAAGAAACCAAGGAATGGAGCAGAAGAAGAATCAAATAATATTTATTATAGATTGAGCCCTGAGGTGGCACCACGTTACAACATATTTGTAATCTTTCTCTAATAGAAATCATCTCTTAAGTCATTGCCTACATGGTAAAATTTTGATGGCCAATATGGACAGGTGGACCTCAGCATGCGGAGCAACCAAACAGTATTATGAGCCAGGGCGGGCCCATTCACATGACGTCTAGGGGGCATATTTGGGGCCAGATATACGTCTCCATAAATGGCAATGTCGGCCTGGCGGCAGTAATCGTTCCACACCGCACATGGGGAAAGGATTGAGGTATGTTCATCTTTCCCCTTAGTAGGCCTGTGTAGCTGTTCTCTATGGAGAGGGGAGGGTTGAGCAGCGCATCACCTACTTCTCACAACACGCCAGTGTTTGCCCCACTGGAAAACGGCCGGATGGGCCTACGTCGTGTGAATGTACTTTAGACTGGCCCTCCAGAGAACCAGAAGATTCCTCCGATGGGCCCAGGCTCTGAAACCAATGCTCAACCTGAAAACCACCCAATTGGAAGTCACTAGGTTTTCTTCTAAAGGGTGATAATTGCCCAATCAAAATTTTATCCTTTGGTCCAGAGACTGTCTGGTGTTATGATGAGACAAGAGTCGACACTATGATATATTGTATCGATAAAATGTGTCTTAATATTCTTAATACATCATAGAAAACCTAAATTCAGCTACGAGCTCACCCATTATGTGTAGCCTTCATAGTTCTTATTTCCCACATATTTTTACACCAAAACATATGGTGCAGAAAGACCCAACTATCTAAAGTATGGAGAAGGTGCAAGTCAATCTTAGATCTATCTTTATCAGTTGTGTAAACAGTAGTGGACATGCAGAGGCGTGCTGGGATATTTGGGCGTTCGTCTCTCAATAGGTATAATTTCTCATTATTGAAACCTAAACATTCTCTCCGGTAAACAAAAGCTCCGCTCCCATTTCACTCCCGCTTTAGTCAGGACAGTACAGCCGGCAGTAAGACTCCAAAGTTTCTATCTACAGCTTTAAAGTTAGATAAATTCCATTGTATAATCGGGGGTGAATTAAAACATGGGCAGTTTGGGCTACAAGGCTCTGAGTGGTTCCTTGGTCACCCAAACCAACCAAAAGTTAGACTGTCCTGTAGAGATACTGAAAGACTGTATTAGGAACTACAACAGCGAATCACGCTCTCTAGGTAGATAACACACAATCAAACGTGGGACCCTACTTATCCCTGTGGTTTATTGGGGATACAAGGAGGGGTAACTGGAATGGGTGGCATTGAGGAAAGGTGTCCACCTGTTTAAATGTTGCTTTATTGATGACCGTTTCAGAGTCTCCTTCTTCAGATCAATGGTGTGTAGCAAGTATTGCTCAGAGAGGTGGATAAGCTTAGCCCCTAGTCCACCTCTCTCAGCAATACTATCTGAAGAAAGAGGTGGTGCGTCTCCAAAACGTGTCTTCAATAATGTGTACTTATGAAGTGTGACACTTTTCTGAAAGTTTGCTATCCAGCTAGCCCCCATTCCAGTCACCCTCCTTGGTCTCCCTGAGATACTAAAGATGGACAACCACCCCATGCTTGTGTATATGACATGCCATAATGTGTATCAGCCTTGATAGTTATAAATCTGGTAACATCTGTTCAACGTCATCCTCAGTTCTATGGTGCGGAACTAGGAGACGCTAATTTTATCTTCTTTTATTTTGTAGTGCGAACATGGGTTTTTATACTTGCTATCCGCTTATGATTTAGATCACACTGTTTCTTTTCTTTCTGCAGCTGAGCTTGGTCCATCAGTACTCACCGGTGGTGATTGACAGTTTTTAACTCCTGGAGCGCTGTCCAATTACTATTGAGTTTTGGACCTTTGAGATCATATAGAGGCCCCACCTACTATTCATTAGTTAAATAAGTTTCTTATCAGCTCCACATCTTCCTAGCCATTTGTATTTTTGTTTCTGATATCCGAATTTGGCTGTTATTCTGACCTCTCTCCTGTCTAGTTTATTGTACTGCGCTGCATCTGTTTGACCCGGCTCTGTTGAATTTACTTCTCTGATTGTATTTTTTGTCCTTCGGTCCATGTTTTGCACTTTGGACATAAGGAGGGAATTACCTTTACCCAGTTGTCCCATAACGCCTAGGGCAGTGATGGCGAACCTTTTAGTGACCGAGTGCCCAAACTGCAACCCCACATTCCCTATATCGCTAGGTGCCAACTAAAAATTAAAGCAGTAATTATTGCTCCCTGTCTTCAACCAAATGTTCAATCTTACTGGCCTCCTGAGGACACCAACACAGTAGAAGAGAGAAGGAAAATTGCATCATTGTAGCTCCTTTCCAGTGTCCCTCGTACACGGGAATCATGGGGCCAGCAGAAGGTCTTCCAAAGATAATTTGGCCCGTCTACACAGTTCTCCTCTTTCTACAAATCCCAAGTAGCCAAGTAAGCATCACTGAAAGCAGTATCTTTTAATTGCTTGGACTGCAGGAAATTCTTTGAGTCCTGTCTGGTTGGATGGGGCGATCCCCCGGGTGCCCACAGAAAGAGCTGGAGTGCCACCTCTGGCACCCGTGCCATAGGTTCGCCACCCACTGGCCTAGGGTATATGAACATGTAGGTAGGCCTTTGGTGGGTTCTGTCAGGGCCCAATTCTTGTCTGTGTTTCCTGTATCTGGTCTCCACATTACAGCCTTTTAGAGTAACCGTGTTGAGCATGCGGAAGGTGAGTATGGAAGTTATTATTTTTATAAACTTGTGTATAAGCCAAGGTATGGGTTTTCTTCCCGCACATATTATGTGCTGTAAAACTCGGCTTATACGAAGTATATAACTAGAAAATCCATAAATCATACTCCAATTCCCATTTGTAAATAGCTCTTCCCTTTCAAATGTGCAGATCTTTTGACTTCTTTCAACAGCAGACGGAGAGGGTGTTGATTTTTCTTGGAGGGAGTGACCTGTCCATCCGATTATATGCTTGTTCCAACTCTGTAGATCACAATTTATATTCTCTAACTTAACATCTATAATCAGTTTGCCCAGTGCAGAACATTCTGCAGACTTCAGATCGGTTGACATTTCCTGCAGCAGGAGAGGGTGTGTTGATTTCTTGGAAGCGTGACCTGCATAAAGGCATAATTCTTCTCCTATATCTATGTCCAATTTGTTCTCTAATTTAAAAATTGGTAATGGTTTTCCCACTCAGGATGTTCTGATAACGATTTAAATCCTTTGTTTCCAGCAGGTAGAAGAGAAGTGTGTTGATTTCTAGGAAGCATCGATCTCCATAAGACATCATTTTAGGTGTTCCTCCACAAAATTCTAGTGCTAACACGGCAACATTTATGTGATTCTGAATACTTGGGTAAGCAACTAATCAGATCGTCAATTCAGTTCCAGGCAGCAGGGGAGAAGTGTGTTGATTTTTTCCGAACAGTGACCTTTACATTTTCACATGAAGGACATGATTAATACTAAGTACATGGAAGTCCCCAGGTTTACATATATGATAGGTTCCATAAGTTTGTTCTTAGTCAATCTGTATGTAAGTCAAAACTGTATATTTTATCATTGTAGATCCAGACAAAAAATTTTTTTGCCCCAGTGACAATTGGGGTTTCAACAATTTTTGCTGTAATGGGACCAAGGATTATCATAAGCTTCATTACAGGACACCTTACAGCTGATCATTGCAGCCTGGGTACTATAGTAAAGCATCAGAGAGCTTCATCAGAGGTCACAGTGGACAGAGGGGTCCGTCTGTTAACTAAGGGTCGTCTGTAGTCGTGGTGTCCTTAAATAGGGGACCGCCTCTTTGGTAGGTTTTTCCTTGGCTTTGTCAGTTATTGACTATGCCCACCATTTAAGGAAGGCTGTCATACAAAGTGAGACCATCCATTGGACTCATACGTCCAAAGTCCTGACCCTTACTATGAGATCGGTGAAGGGATTTGATGGTAGTCGAAAACTCTTTCTCTGTTATTTTAGTGGTTGGTGTGAAAAACTCATGAAGTCAAGGTTTGTAAGACTTAAATTATCTTCCTATCGTTCTCCTGATAGTAAATGAAGGTCGAAAAGAATGGAAGCCAAAAAAAGACACTGGGGTTTTTACGGTATGTAATTAGTTGTATACGGCATCTGGAAACGTGTGTTTGAGGCCACCATGTAATCTATCTGGAGCCGGGGAGAACAACTTGAACTGGATTTGTCAGCGCATACAATTCACATTGCCACATCTCTTCTTTTTGCCGTCTTTGATGATTTCAAGCATCTAGTGAGATAAATGTTATGTTGCGGTTCACGGATCGAGTGAATCAGAGCTTGGAGGTTCTAAAATCTCAACAGATGCAGTGTCACAATAGAAATGATAGAGGTGCTAAATACAATATATGGATACAAACTGCTGTCAGGCTCCAGTGGTACGATCCACTGACCACCAGGACGATGACATAAGTGACACTCGAGACCAGAATCTAAGTGGTACCACGGTTTTCACCGGCCGCGCCGCTTGCTGTGACGTTGGTACCACAGGTCGTCAACAGGTGCAACACTTGTCCGCGTGGCTGCCAAGGGCGAGGTCAGAAAAAGAAGCAGAGCAGGTTCGTGGTCGGGGAAGGACAGGAAGTAGGTAACAGACAGGCAGCACAGATCACCGTCAGGGCAAAGCAGAAGGTCAGGGTTGGCAGCGGAGGAGCGTAAACGGGAACAGTGTCCTGTCACAATGGGAATGACACTAATCGCAAAGGTCATGGGAAACAAGCTTTTTCTAAGGCTGTGTAGGCACAAAGATTGGCAGGGTGTGACGGAGAGAGCCACTCTAAATTGCATTCTGGAAATTGCCAGTGCCAATTTAAATGCCACGCTGGCCCTTTAAATTGCTGAAGCCGGGGATGCCCACACGGCCGACGGATCGGTTGCAGAATGAGGACGGGTGTGAAGCTGCGGTTGCTGTGCAGGTAGGCACGCAGGGGCACAGGTGAACCCGCGACCCGCGATATGGATGTGGGAGCACCTGACAACTGCGTCTTCTTCTGAAAGGCTAAACTTGTATGCCTCTACGTCTTGAGAGTCATAAGTCCCAGTGCACCATATATATAGCACTAGAAACTCTGCTCTGCTTTGAAACCAAATTCTAATTGTTTCAATCTAAGACACAGCATAACAGTAACAAGTTTTGAAAAATAGTTGTTTCCATTCATTTATTGTTTCCATGGTTACAGACTACAAATAAACCCATTGTAGTCGGATCCTCAGTCATATCCCTTTCATTTTTCTCTACCTTCTAGTGTACACATGTTAGATAAGGCAGTAGTCAGGGGGAGAAAAAGAGGGAGTATGCCTGTCAGAATCAGACTACAGACAGTCCCCAACTTTAAAGGAACCTGTCACCAGGTAGACCCATTTTTGCACTCCTCCAGTCCCCACAGAGCATGTACATACACTGCCAAAGTGTTTTTGTATAAAAAAAGGTTTACAGAAAAAAAATATGTTATATTGTACCTTTCATTAGCATCTGCTGGTGACTAGGCAGTTGCCAATGGGAGGGGCTGGAAAGAGCAGTTCTCCCCCCCACCCTTGGGAAACATGTGACTTTTCAAATGTATGAATAACTCCCCACACTCAAGATTGGCTGTAGTGGAGCAGGGGCGTGCTAAGCCCAGTGATGGGTGTTTTTATTATTTGAAAAGGTCACATGGAGGAGCTGATCCCAAGGGTGGGGGGGAACTGCTCCTTTCCAGCCCCTCCCACTGGCAACGCCTAGTCACACAGCAGATGCTAATTAAAAGTACAATATAACATATTTTTTTCTGTAAAACCAATTTTTAATACGAAAACACTTTGGCAGTGTATGTACTATGCTCTGTGGGGACTGGGGAGTGTAAATGGGGTCTCCTGTGACAGGTTCCCTTTAAGGATACCTGACTCCAGATGACGCCCAGTTACAAATGGACCTCTTGACCACTGTGAAGTTTCTTGATCTGCTACTTTACAGATTTTCGTCCCAGGCTGTATGATCAACATAGAGTTATCAAAGGTTTCGGTAAAATTATACTTTGCTGAAAGTTGGCTGACTCACTCGTTTGACTCGCTGAAGACGTGGCTCTTTTTTAAGAACTTGTGGCAGCTATGGTGGTCCTACCTGACTTATAAATTTGAAAAAAGGTCTCATACCTCCTTGTCACTACACAAAAAAGAACTACGAAGCCCTAGTCTAAATATGTCCAACTCCTACTTCCTCTATGAGAGAACCTCATAATAAGGGTTTGGATTATGACTGCCATGGGCCCTGGGCTGTATGAATATTATAGCCCCCTACGTCTGGAATTCCGCTTCCTACATATGGGACTAAAATGGGGAATGGAGGATGTGTCCATTCTGTCAATCACGCTTTCCAGGACTTTGTAGGACCTTCAAGGTCCTGAAATGGCTCTTGTGTACATGTGTATTGAGAGCAGGAAACAGATGTATGACGATTTCATGGTAAAGGTCCTTCACAGTATAAAATTTGGTGGGGGTTTTGGGTGGCACATGGGCACACTAGAGTCCTGGGGCCCTGGCTACCCCCAAACCGCACCTTATATTATAATTCCCTTTCTGCTCCAAATTTGCCTTAAAAGTGATCCGCTAAAAGGATGGTCTTCATAAAAAGTGTCCGCCACAGGAAACACTGCTCTGGATTGAGGGTGGGTCTTGTCAGGCAGTTGTCTTTTGATAGATGTCACTGTAAATGTATAAAATAGTAAAATATATATTTATCAAAAATCTGTTACCAGACCAGGGGTTTTCAAGCTAAGTTTTCTATCATTTTGATTTATATTTTTTCTGTGTATATTTGTAGCAGTCGACTTTGTTTTTTTTTTGTTTTTTTGAAATGCTTTGGAAAATATGTGCAATGAATTAGTCTTCAGTCCAATGAATTTACTGCAAATTGCATTAGCAAAGTAAAACTGATTAATTACAGGACATAATATTACTCGTTATTACACAGTCATAAAACAACAATAAAATCATGTACAAATGATTGTGCAAACTATTAACTGGATTTTATAGGGGCCATAGAAGAGACTTTTTTTTTTTTCATTTTTAAATTAGTGCCTTCAATTTTTAGAACTCTTATTTTCCGATATTGTTTACCAGCCAGTTACCGTATATACTCGTGTATAAGCGAGTTTTTCAGCACAAAAATGTTCTGAAAAAACGTCCCTCGGCTTATTCCAAAAAAAAAAATTCCCACTTAAAAAAATAAACTTAAATACTCACCCTCCGAGTCGGCGCGGCTTACGATGTCCCCGATGTCAGCGTGTTCCTCTTCTTTCTTCTCGCGCTCTTTCTCTTCTGTCATGGACGCGGCCATGTTTTCCTTATCGTGCCGCGCATAATATGACGCCAGCACGGCCGCGTCATAGTATGCGTCCTGCCAGAAGAAAACATGGCGCGTCCATGCCGGAAGAGAGAAGAGGGAGCCGTGGAGAAGAGGAAGACGGGACGCGCTGACATCGGGGAGTCTGTCGCTGCATCGGAGGGTGAGTATTTAAGTTTTTTTTTTTAAGGCTGGGGCAGGCTGGCTGTATATACTAGGGGCTGCTTATACTACTAGGCTGCGTATACTACTAGGGCTGCTGTATACATAGGGCTTATATACTAGGCTTTCTCGTTATACTAGGGGCGCTTATAGGGACTACTTGGCAGCTGTATCTATAGGGCTACTGATACTACTAGGGCTACTGTATACTACTATTGGCTGCTGTATATACTAGCTAGGATGCTGTATACTATAGGGGCTGGTATTCTAACCGGGGTACTGTATACTAGGGGGCTTTGTATACCTACAGGGGTGCTGTATACTACTGGGGCTGTGATCTATTAGGCTGCTATATACTACAGGGGGTCTGCTGTATACTACTAGGGGGCTTGCTATATACTGGGGGCTGCTGTATTACTACTAGGGCGTACTTATACTCTAGGGGTGCTGTATACTTACTAGGGGCTTGTGTATCTACATGGGGGTCTGCTGTTATACTATCTGTTTTGTTACTTATATATTTAAGGAGGGGCTGGGTTCTGTATACTACTAGGGGCTTGCTGTAACTACACTAGGGGCTGCTGTTACTACTAGGGGCTGCTGTAATACGCTACTAGGGCGCTTGCTGTATACTACTGGGGCTGCTGTATTCTCTGGGGGCTGGCAGGCTGTATACTACTGGGGTGCTGTATACTACTGGGGGCTGCTGTATATTACTAGGGTGCGCTGTTACTCTGGGGGCTGCTGTATTCTTCTGGGGCTGGCAGGCTGTATACTATGGGGCTGCTGTATATATGGGGCTGTCTATCTCTGGGTGGCTGGCAGGCTGTACACTACTGAGGGGCTGCTGTATACTACATGGGGGCTGGCAGGCGTATACATGGGGGCTGGCAGGCTGTATACTACTGGGCTGGCAGGCTGTATACTACTGGGGGCTGTTGTATTCTCTGGGGGGCTGGCAGGCTGTATACTACATGGGGGCTGGCAGGCTGTATACTACTGGGGGGGGGGGTTTGACCAATGCATTTCCCACCCTCGGCTTATACTCGAGTCAGTAGTTTTTCCCAGTTTTTGGAGGTAAAATTAGGGGTCTCGGCTTATACTCGGGTCGGCTTATACTCGGGTCGGCTTATACTCGAGTATATACGATAGTGTTTTTTAGCCAATGACATTTTATACAGTAGGTTATTTTATAATAAGGATGTATATGTTATGTTATAATATTATCTCTTATTGTTCATTGTCTTTTATTAATTCATTAAAAAATTTAAATTTTTTTCCTACCTAAATCTTAACCTACTGACACAACTTTATTGGTCTGCTCTGTTACCATGAAAACAAGATTTTTTTTTTGGAGGAGGCATATTATGGCTAGGAGCAGGTTTACTTATAATGTAACACATACAATGGGTGGTCAGGGGGCTTGACACAATGGGGCTCATTTACTAAGGGTCCGTTGGAGACATTTTTGTTGGGTTTCCCGGCGATTTCCGTTTTGCGCCGAATTGCCCTGGGATATTGGCGCACGCTATCAGATTTTGGTGCATCGGCTTCGGCTTGCAGGCGACAGAAATTGGGGGGCGGGCTGTCGGTCAACCCATAGGATTCGGACAACGCGCAGGATAGAACATTTAGAATTGTGTCGCAAGACACCAGGAAGGAGAAGGTGAACTCCGGTGGACCTCGGCGCCGGAAGCAACGGATACAGGAACTCGGGCCCACTAGCTTAGTGAATCGCGGCAGACCCGAATCGAATCCTCGTTGGACAACACACTGAGGGATCGCGACAGGAGCGGTTAAGTAAATCTGCCCCTATAGTTGGAATCAGGATTAAAAAAACGGCCAGTTAGAAGAATTAGGGTGCTTTGAATTGTATCAGCACCCACGGGATGTCAATACAGTTTAGACATATGGTTGTGCAGGGAGCACCCACGGGATGTCAATACAGTTTAGACATATGGTTGTGCAGGGAGCAATAGGCTCCCTCCTCTGCCGTTCATAACAGAACACTGCATTAGTGAATGGACACGGGACTCATGTGGTTCCTTATTAGCCCCTATTATGACAATCACTGGGGTTCCCAAGAGTTAAACCTCTAAAGATCTGACATGTAACGTAAATCACTGGGTGTCCTGAAAAAAAGAATCCTTAACCCCTTAAGGACGCAGGGTTTTTCGGCTCATTTCTCGCTCTCCAACTTCAAGGTCTTTACTTTTGAACCCGAGACTATCATGGCATCATGCAGATATTACGTATACCATGAGCCAGTGGCCATTGTAATGAATGTGCTGCAAAAATGCCATATATTGCAATACAGAAGTATTGCAGTATTGGTAGGAGCGATCTGAACTATCTAGGGTAATGTACCCAGATGGTCTAAAAATAGTGAAAAAAAAATTTTTTTAAAAAGTTTAAAAAATTAAAAAAAATTCACAAAATATAAAAGTTAAATTCAAATCACCACCCTATTTCCCTAGAACAGATATAAAACATAACAAACAGTAAAAATCACAAACTATATGAGTATCGCCTCGCCGACGTCCCAAATAGCCCGATCTAATAACAATAAATAAAAACTTAGTTACGGGTCGGTGACCTCCGAGGCGGGAATGGCACCCACAAATGTCCAAAGCGACTTTACACACTTTTTACATAACATAAAAAATGAAATAAAAATGATCGCACAGACCTACAAAATGCATGAAAACGGGGTCATTTCGCAAAAATTAACCAACCTCACAAATCTCCGTGCGCCAAGTATGAAAAAGTTATTAGCGTCAGAAGAGGCAAAAAATTTTTTTTCTTTTTTGTAACACATTCGTTTAATTTTTGAAAATGGTATTAAACACAATAAAACCTAATAATAAATTGTGGTATCACCGCGATCGCACCGAACCAAGAATAAGTAGGCATGTTTTTGGAGCGAAGAGTAAGTCGTAAAAACTGAGCCCACAAGAACACCCCAAATTTGAATTATTTTCAGCTTCGCAGTACAACGGCATGTTAAAATAAATACATTACGGGAAAGTAAAATTTGTTACGCACAAAATAAGACCTCACACCGGTCTGTACACGTAAAAATGAAAAACCGTAGATCTTGAGTTTTGCTGTGTAATGTACAAATGGGCAAGTATCAGATTTCAGAGGCCCCAAAATGTAGCACCTCCACAGATCTGCTGTTTTTAGCTGGTAAAAAGCAAAGACTGAAACAGGAGGTGGACAGCTCCTTTCAATGTTTAGTGGCTGAACTGTGTCACTGCATCTCAAATGAACTGGAATGGGTCTACAGAAACTGGTTTTGCTTCCTGTTTTTATAGCTGTTTATCATCTACTGAACACAAGCAATGTATGGGGAGTGGTGGGTGTTGGACCCCGACCTATTTCATATTGAGGACCTATTCTATGGATATCTTATAATAATAATAATTCCTTTATTTATATAGTGCACACAGATTATGCAGCACTGTACAGAGTTTGCCAAATTGGTTCCTGTCCCCAATGGGGCTCACAATCTAATCATCCTACCAGTATGTTTTGGAGTGTAGGAGGAAATCGGAAGAACCCGGAGGAAACCCACACAAACACGGAGATAACATACAAAGGGCCACATTTATCACTTTTTTATCACAAGCTACAACCAACTGTGATAAGGTAATTTCCTGCCTCTTATTAATCACTTTACTTTAACACAGTTTAGACGCTTATCACAGGTGACTACTGCAACCAACTGTAAGCCTAATTAATCCGGCCTCTTATTAATCACTTTACTTTAACACCGTTTTAGACGAGTGTTTCGGCGCAATGTTAGATTCAGGCACTTCATGTGATCCTGCGACAAGCTCCTCTCGCTTCTCACCCCAGCCCCCCCCCCCCCCAGATGAAAGATACCACTCACAGCAGCACCCAGGTCGGCCTGTGACACCCAGCACCCGTGACCTCCTCAGACAGGCGCTTCTCCTGGAGGGATCCCCCGTGCTGGTCTCCTGCTGCATACCCCTTTAATTCTGTCACGTATCCCCCATCAGACACTGGTGTACTGTGCAGATTACTGGGGACAATTGTCGTACTATCTGCACCATAGCAAAGTTGTCTCGCATGGTCGTTGCCTCTGAGCTCAGGATTCTGCAGAATGTTCTAGTAAAATAGAGCGCATGACTGTATAGAGTCTGCATAGTTCTGATATGCTGAGGCAGTGTATGCTACATGTTCTATTATATTACTAGTGTCCTGCATGTGTATGTCATGTGTCTATTATATGTACTAGTGTCTGACAGTGCATTGTGCGGTCTGTACTATACTGTACTAGTGTGCTGCGTCGTATGTAGTGTCTGAAGATTCTAGAATTCTGTACAGCTTATTTGTTCTACAGGTATCTGCCATGTAATTTAGTGTCTGTAGTATCTAGTACTAGATGTGTCTCTGGGGCATGGAATCGGTGGACTATGGGGGGTTGTGGTATGAGTGTCCCCCGTATTATCTGTACTAGTGTCTGCGTGTATGTAGTGGGTGTATTATCTGTACTAGTGTCTGCAGTGTATGTAGTGTCTGCATGTATGTATGTGTGTATTATCGTATAGTGTCTGCAGTGTATGTAATTGTCTGTATATATCTGTACTAGCTGTCTGCAGTGTATGTAATGTCTGTACTAGTGCTGCAGTGTATGTAGTGTGTGTATTACTTACCTTGTCTGCAGTGTATGTAGTGGTCCGTAGTGTATGTAATGTCTGTATTATCTGTACTAGTGTCGCAGTGTTGTAATGTCTGTATTATTGTTCTAGTGTCTGTCAGTTGTATGTAATGTTCTGTATTATCGAACTAGCTCTGCAGTGTATGTAGTGTGTTATTATCTGTACAGTGTCTGCAGTGTGTAAATGTCTGTATTTCTGTGTACTATGTCTGCAGTGTATGTAGTGTCTGTAGTATCTGTTCTAGTGTCGGTATGTATGTCCTGTCTGTACAGTGTCTGCTGTGTGCAGTGGTGGTCTAGTATCTGTACTAGTGTCTGTAGTGTTGTGTATTCTCTGTACTGGTGTCTGCAGTGTATGTATTCTGTATTATATGTTCTAGTGTCTGCTGTATGTAAGGGCCCTGTATTATATGTTTCTAGTGTCTGCAGTGTATGTTATTGTCTGTATTCTCTGGTACAAGTGTCTGCAGTGTAATGTAGTGTCTGTATTATCTGTACTAGGGTCTGCAGTGTTGTAATGTCTGTATAATCCTGTACTAGTGTTCTGCAGTTAGTAGTGCTCTGTATATATGTTCTAGTGTCTGCAGTGTATGTAATGTCTGTATTATGTTCTAGTGTCTGCTCAGTGTATGTTATGTCTGTATTATCGTACTAGTGTCTGCATGTGTATGTAGTGTGTCTATTATCTGTACTAGTGGTCCTCGTGTAATGTAGTGTCTGTATTATCTGTACTCAGTGTCTGCAGTGTATGAATGTCTGTATTATCTGTACTAGGTGTCTGCAGTGTTGTTATGTCTGTATTATCTGTACTAGTGTCTCATGTAGTAATGTGTGTAGTGTCCTCAGTGTATGTAATGTCTGTTTATCTGTACTAGTGTCCTGCAGTGATGTAGGTGCTGTATTATATGTGCTAGTGGGTCTGCAGTGTAATTTATGTCTGGTATTATCTGGTACTAGTGTCTGCAGTGTATTAATGTCGGTATTATCTGTACTAGTTGTCTGCAGTGTATGTAGTGCTGTAATTATCTGTACTAGTTGTCTGCAGTGTATGTAGTGTCTGTATTATCCTGTACTAGTGTCCTGCATGTATGTAATTGTCTGTAGTATCTGTACTAAGTGTCTGCAGTGTAATGTATGGTCTGTATTATCTGACTAGTGTCTGCAGTGTAATGTAAATGTCTGTATTTCGTTTCTAGTGTCTGGCTGATCTTTGCTGCTAGAAATGAGCTCTTTCTCTTGCAAAGGGGTCTCAGTGCTTTCTTCTCAGTTTCACGCCACCTTCGGGATGGAGTTTGTTTTTTGCGGCCCGTTTTTGCCGCCTAATGAAAACGTTGCAGTGATGAATATCAGTCGGCGCAGCAAAACATCTGGATTGGTAGGAGACATGAGGGAAAGGGACATTCACACGAGGTATGCCCGCCGTGCGGGCATAATGCCCCGTATGCTGGAGGTGAGGAGAAGGTGACCCCTCCTCCCTCTATAAGAACTAGCGGCACACTTCCGCACATCGCCCGAAGATGAGCTTGCTCATCTTTTGCTTTGTGCGGCCCCGGATTGGGCCAAGACATGTGTGGCACCAGATTCCCTATTAAATTTTCCCTATATTGGCCGTCTATGGGGACGTACATGCGGGCCGCAAATTGTGCGGCCGCATTACGGCCCCGCGACCGGCAGTGTGGAATGAGCGCCAAGCTGGTATTTTGTGCTGCGCGGCTAGTTTGGCGTTTAGTCGGCAAAATCCCGCCCAAAAACAGTGCGCCTGAATGAAAAGGCTCAAAAACACCAGAAAAAACGAGTGATAATGTGGCCCAAAGTCTTTGCAGATGACCCTTGGCTTGAACCCAGGACCCCAGCCAAGTATTGTTGCCCCACAGAAGAAAGTTATTTTCTTGACATCATTTCCTTCTGAAAGATTAGTTAGCAAAATCCGTAAAACGTTTAACACTGCCCAATTTTTTTTCCCGATTTCCTACGTCAATTTGAAATAACGCCTTGTAATGTACTTGATAGCCGGTAGTCAGGAGAGTCAGCGCTTATCAACCCTTTTCAGAGCTGTCCTTTTTTTTTCAATTAGCTCCTGCTTATACTGATAAGACCAAACATCCCTTGTACTCATGGAAAATTCATACGAGTCCAAGGCGCTACTAATACCTTCACCTTCCTGAATAAGCGTATTCATGTCGTGTAAACCAACACCTCTCCGTCATTGCAGAACATAAGCTGACCTTCTCCAACACTTGTGTCCCTAGCTCTTGGCCCGACCGTTCCACTAGTAGATCGTCTAACACTCGAATTTTTATTGTACATATATGGAAGAATTGAATTGATTGCATTATCTTCTATTCTCTCTATCTATCTAGAAAAAAAGAGAAGTCCGGAGCAGCACTACTGGTTAAGTGATAAAGTTGTTGCAAAGTCCGTAAGTTCCGTGGCAAGCGGCTTTGTAGATAAGTCCAAAAAATTTCAGCACTTCCAAGGTTTGTAGTCAAAAATGTGAGGTGACGCTTTATTCCATGGCAACGGTTTCGGTATTAATCCACCTTTATCAAGCATAACACATCATTACCTACCAGCTATTTAACCCCATTAAGGACGGAGGGTTTTCTGCCGGTCATTTCTCGCTCTCACAATCCAACTTCAGAAATCCATAACTTTTTCATTTTTTCCGTGTACAGACCTGTGTGAGGGCTTATTTTGTGCGTAACAAATTTTACTTTCCGTAATGTTATTTATTTTAACATGCCGTGTACGCGAAGCTGAAAAAAAATTCCAAATTTGGAAAATTAAAAAAAAACGCACGTGGCTTCACGTTCCCTTTTTGTGGGCTCAGTTTTTACGACTTTTCACTCTTCGCTCCAAATAACACACTACTTCAATTCTTGGTTCGGTGTCGATCCGGTGATACCAAATTTATACAATGGGGTTTTATTTTGTTTTAATACATTTTCAAAAGTTTTGATTAAACGAATGTGTACCAAAAAAGAAAAAAATTTTTTGCCATCTTCTGACGCTAATAACTTTTTCATACTTTGGCGCACGGAGATGTGTGAGGGTCATTTTTTGCGAATGAGGCGACGTTTTCATTGCTAACGTTTTGAGGTCTGTGCGACATTTGATCATTTTTTATTTCATTTTTATGTATGTAAAAAGTTGTCAATCGCATTTTCGGACATTTGGGACGCCATTTCCCGCCTCGGAGGTCACCGCCGGCCGTAACTCGTTTTTTATATTTTTATAGATCAGGCATTTTGGGACGCGTGCGATACCTAATATGTCTGTGATTTTTACTGTTTGTTATGTTTTATATCCGTTCTAGGGACAGGGGGGTGTTTGACCGTTAATATTTTATTTAATTTTTTTTATTTTTTTAAACTTTTTTTTTTATTTTTTTTTTTCACTATCGTTTTAGACCATCTAGGGTACAGTTAACCCAGATGTCTATCGCTGCTACCATCTACTGCACATACTTCTGTATTGCATATAATGGCATTTTTGCAGCACATTCCTTACAATGAGTCCCCTGGCTCATTGTAACGATATGCATCGCCATAATAGCCTCGTGTCAAAAGAAGCCACGAGGCTACCATGGCAACTGATCGCCGCCCCCCGATGACGTCGGGGGCGTGGCGATCGAAAAAAAGATGTGGCGGCGCCCCGCGCCGCCGTCTTTTAAACGCCAGCCGGCGACTTTCCGTCGGCGTTTAGGGGTTTATAGCCTCGTATCGGTGCCAAGCCACCACCTCGTTATTAGCGGTGGGGGTTTTTGTGCAAAATGCAAAACCCCCACCTTCCCCCTTGTGGGTTAACTGATATGACTCGCCGTGAGCCTCTTCATACATCCCTTATACCTCTGCGCCGTAGAGCTACGGCGCGAGCGGTAAGGGGTTAAAGGTGCATAGTGCCCTCTCATGTGTTCCAGATGGTGTAAATGCATACAGGTAATCACGTACAGAACACAGCTTAAACGTGAATATTCATGACATATTACAATTCTACATGTTATATACATTTGGCAGTGAAATTCATAATGCAGTGGCGTTAAAGTGCGATTGTCAAACATTAAAACAGGAAGTCCCACCTATCGGGATATGACCACCCACTCTCCTTCCTCCCTTAATAAAGTTGGTACACACTGTGATTAAAGCACCTGTATAGGCGCGAATGTCATCATGCACTTTACCACCATCTGACCAATGAGAGGTCCTATTCACCTTTAAATAGCTGGTATGTAATAATTGTTGGTTATTCTTGATAAGGTGGATTCATCCACGAAACGTTGCCATGGATAAAGCTTCACCCGCCATTTTTTACTACACAGACCTTGGAGTGCTGCCTATTTTTTTGGACTTATCTTCTATCTTTCTACTGTCTATCATCTATCTATCTATCTACTATCTATCTATCTTCTATCTATGCTATCTACTATCATATCTATCCAATATCTATCTAGCTATCTATCCTATCTATCTATCTATCTATCTATCTAGCTATCTATCTATCATATCTATCCAAGTATCTATCTATCTATCTATCTATCCCATATCTATCTATCAATATCTATCTATCTATTTACAAACGTCTGCAAAATCCTGGCTCAAGCAAGAGCTGAGAACTTTGCAGAATGCTTGCAGATAGTCTAGACAAGTGTCCCCCATGAATTCTGCACAGTATCTCACCAGTGTCTGAGGGGGGTGCCTGTTCAGAATTACAGGGGTGCACAGGATACCAGCACTGGGGGACCCCTCCAGGAGAAGCCACTGCTGAGGATGTCACTGGGTGCAGGTGTCCACACACCTGGGTGCTGCTGTGAGTGTTATCTCATTCTGGGCCTGTGGGAGAAGCAGAGAGGAGCTTGTAGCAGGATCACATGTAACGAGCCGAATCTAACATTGCGCCTAAACTGCGCCTAATTGCGCTCTAAACTGTGTTAAGTAAGTGATTAATAAGAAGGCAGAAATTACCTTATCATAGTTGTGAAATTCCTGGCCAACAGTGCACCAGAATTAGCGCAACTACTACACTGGCGCCAAAAGTGATAATGTGGCCCATGGTCTAGTAGGACTGATTGACAGTATAAGAGTGCAGGCAGAACATGCCTTCAACTGGAACAACCCACTTTGTCTACTTCAATTGGATATATAATGAAGAACAACACCCAAAGAGGCATAGAGACGGTGACACACCAATTGTCTCTGTTTTTCCCATGGTCTGTGGTGAAGTAGAGTCGTCTTAGCTACACTCACAGGACATATGCGGGACGCATTTTGGCCGACGTATATATGGCATAAATACGCCCTCCCATACACGGCAATGGGGGCACGTCGTCCTACAGGAGCGTTACGGGTCCAGCAATGTCCCTATCTTTACCCAGAACTCCTCGGCGCCATGTGCCATAATAATAAATCTTTATTTAAAATAATAATTCTTTATATATATAGCAGACACAATTATGCAGCGCTGCACGAGCTTGCCAATTGGTCCCTGTCCCCAACGGGGCTCACATCTAAGAACCTACCAGTATGTTTTTGGAGTGTGGGAGGAAACCAGAGGACCCTAAGGAAACCCACGCAAACAACGGATAGAACTACCAAACTATTTGCAGATGTTGACCTGGATGGACTCCACAGCGCTGCAAGCAGAAGTGCCACCCACTCAGCAACCGTGTCGATGAGCAACGCTCATCCCCTCCTCCTCTCCCTGGTGCCGATGAATGTAGACTAAGGCCCTATACACACGACCGTCAAAAACGGCTGTATATATGGCCATATATACGGCTGGAATACGGCCCTATGCATTCCAAATGCCAACATGGCCATACATGTATACATGTATATAGCCGTATGACCATACGGTTGTGTGCATGAGGCCTAAATTCACATATCAAATATTTTCCGGAATAGGAACATCTAAATCCATTGCCGTTTCTCTGTGTAATTCCATGACCTTGTATAATCTGGACTACAGGGTCAGGCCGATGTTATAAGTCAGGGACAATGTAAACACTTGGCGGTGTAATTGTTCTTCTTTCCATGATTAAACCCCTGGAGGAGAAGCCACTTCATCTGGAAACCAATCATCATTTTCTCTTCTGTTATACAAGGTTGTGGCTCTAACATATTGACCTACAGGGTCTATGACATTTGTAGTGCAGAATGTCAAACTATTGAGGGATATATAAAAATATGGAAAAATTAAAGAATTTTGTGAAGAAATCTATGACTTAAAGGGGGATTCCAGGAATAAGGATAATTCATATACAAATGGGTCCTTAAATACAAAAAAAAAAAAAAAAAAAAAAAAAAAAAATAAGTAATGTGTAATTAGTTGTTATTTAAATTCGAGCGGACACATGACAGAAATGGCCGCTGGGTCACTGTCGCACTCACAGTGTTCTGCACCTGCCTGGTCAGGTCATGTGAATCCCACTCTGTTGGCTGTAGTCGGTTGGTTGCAGTGCGGTCAGTATGGCCAGTGTGTGTTGTGGTGAGACGTGATCTCAGTGATGTAATGTGCAGTGATGGCAGTTACACACATCATTACTATGGTAACAGAGTAGGACATACTGGTACATCATCACTGTCAGCAGAGCATAAGAGGGAGGAGTTACTAAAACTAAAAGATCTGGGACTGTAGTTTTACAGTGGCAGCCATTCTTGGTGTATTCCGCCTATTTAGAAAGTCCACAAAATTTTATAATCATAAAATCAAAAACTATTAAGCTCCATTTTTTGATTATGTCATTGAAGTTTTTTTTATATTCATTTATTTATAATATATTTGTTTTAGTATCCGACGTTCATATGTCAGAATACATTAGATAGATATACAATAATGCTGACCCATCATTACATATCGACTGACCATAAGATGATGTCACAGCTTATCTCCTCCCTCCTCCTGTACAAGACCTCTATATAGATAACACTGAACCCATCATTACTCACTAACTGACATTAGATGATTCACATCTTATCTCCTCCCCCTCCCTGTAACCTTACCTTTATATAAGAACACTGACCCATCATTACATCACTACTGACAATAGATGAGTCACAGCTTATCTCCCTCCCCCTCCCTGTACATGTCCTCTCATATAGAATAACACTGACGACCGACATTACAATCACACTGACAATAGATGATGTCACAGCTTATCTCATCCCTCCTCCCTGTACAGTGACCTCTATATAATAACAGTGCCCCCATCATTACATCACTACTGACAATAGATGATGTCACAGCTTATCTCCTCCTCCCTGTGCATGACCTCTATATATATACCTGACCCATCATACATCACTACTGACAATGTGATTCACAGCTTATCTCCTCCCCCTCCTGTACAATGACCTCTATATGGATCACACTGACCCATCATTACATCACACGACAGTAGATGATGTCACAGCTTATCTCCTCCCCCTCCCTGTAATCAATGACCTCTATATAGATAACCTGACCCATCATTACATCACTACTGACAATAGAGAATTTCACATCTTTATCTCCTCCTCCTCCTTGTACACATGACCTCTATATAGGATACAAACACTGACCCATCATTCTCACTACTGACAATAAGATGATGTACACAGCTTTCTCCTCCCCCCCTCCTGTACCATGCCCTTATATAGATAACACTGACCCAACAGATCATTACATACTACTTCATGAGATGATGTCACACAAAGCTTATCCTCCTCCTCCTTCCTGTACAATGAACCCTATATAGATACTCCTACTGGCCCATCATTACATCACTACTGAACCATATATGATGTCACAAAGTTATCTCCTCCCCTCCTCCTGTACCATGACCTCTAATAGATCCACTGCACCCATCATTACATCACTACCAACAATAGATGATGCCACAGTTCTCTCCTCCCCCGCCTGTACAATGACCGTGACCGTCCCCGGACATACAATCCAAAGAGTAAATTTAAGGGAGAGAGGTTTACGTACATATAGGTTCATGTAGGTTTAGGTACTTCAGTTGAATTTTTGTATGTAAGTCGGAACTTAATATTTTTATAACTGTTAACTCTAAGCAAAAATTTTTTGGATTCTATGTGCAATCTGGATTTTTAAACATGTTGAAGTTGTCATAAGAACCATTTAACAATAAGCTTCTTACAACACCTGTGATACTGTTTTAATAGATGATGTTTAGCCTAGGACTAACGTATCAGTAAATTACCAACATCTAAGGTCCGTTTGTAACTAGGGGTCGTCTGTAAGTCGGGTGTTCCTTAAGTAGGGGACCTGCCTTAATTTATCATTTCATTTGTACATACCATATTTAGATCTTTTAATTTCAATAATTTTGATTTTGGATGAATTCAATTCAAACAATACATCGTACAGATCTTTAATGTCAATAATTTGAATTTTGGATGAATTCATCACACACCTACATATTTAATTCCCCTCATTTATTAATTTGCTCATTGAAACAAGAATAATATACTTCACACTTACAGTAAAGAAATGAAAACAATTTAAACTAATTCGTTTGCCTAATAAGACATTGGTTCAAATACAGGTGGCCCCGCGTTAAGACACCTTAATTAAAATACCCCTAGTACAGACGGACCCCGTCTGGCAATGATCACTGTAAGGTGGTCTGTAATGAAGATTTATTGATCATCCTTATTCCACAACAGCACATATTTTCAGAATCCACTTACACAGGAACAGACTATTTTGTTTACAGTTACATCATATAACAATCCTGTTCTAACTTACATCAAATTCACTAAAAGGAAAACTCCATTTCCATTTTGATGCATTATATGAAGCAAACATGCCTTGAGACTGCTGTGGCTACACCTGATGCAGAAACATATCTTCTTTAATCCCTGATTAAGTGGTGGTTTTTCTGAAAAAAACTATTTTACATTATGAATATTTGAGGATGTTTCCTCCCGTGTCTGCCCTTGCTCTTCTTCTCTTAACTTAATTATGCGACTGCTCCATCCTTGTCCTGCCCAGCATAAGCCTGAATACGTCTTCACTGTGTTGTCCATGACAGTCATAAGTAATCATCTCTGCACCCATCCCACAGCTGCTGGTATAAGTCAATCTGTTGATTAGTCCTATCTTACATGTATGGAAGCCAGTTTGGCACCGGCAGCTTTCCCAAGACCTGTATTGTATAATTGGTTTTTTTTACATAACCACCGGATCATTGAGATTAAACCAGATATGTTTCTGCATCAGTATAGCTACAGCCATTCTCAACGTTTGGTTCACAATTCAAGAAAACAATAGTGCATTTTCTTAAGTAGAAACCTTACAAACCTATCTTCTACATAACCCCCCCCTGGGACCTGCCTATCTTTAGGATGAAAGAGACTATGGCAGTATAGCAAACATGTTATTAGATGATATTATTAATACTGAATAAATAACAACATAATAATTAATAACGTAATAATGATAACCATAATAACAATAATAATAATAAAACAGTAGTAATAATAATAATATAAATACTAATAATAACAACAATAATACTAATACTAATTAATAACAACAACAGTAGTAATAATAATAATAACAAGAAGAATAATAAAAACTAATATAATAAACAGTAGTAATAATAATATAAATAATAATATAAACAAAATAAAACCAAAGAAATAATAACTATAACAATGATACACAATAATACACTAATCTAAAACAACAGTAGTGATAATAATAATATATTTTAATTAATAATAATTACTAAACCAGTTTATTTAAGGTAAAAATAATAATAAAATTATTTATATAGCGCCATCATATTCCTCAGCGCTTACAGATCAACTGTAGAGCTAAATCAAAGAGTAAAAACAGCCAAAATGTACCAAACCTACTAATAAATCATGAAAAAAAATATACTAAATTCTATAAATAAATAAGCAGAAAGCGTAGCCTCCAGTATGTGACATAAACATTATTCCCCTCCATCTTTGAATAGGGACGGCAGACATATGGAGACATATGTGGTACAGAATACAATGGTGATGTGATTGCTATTATAATCATTTACGACATAATTTAATAGCTGCACTTCAAATCATAAGCAAATCCCATTTTCCATGTAGTTAATTTGAGGTAAGTGATTTTTTTTTCCCCCCTCTGACTTATACAGGATGCTTCCCTAATAATCCGCCATCTGTCTCGCCAGAGGAAATAAACGGTGACCTAATTTTCATCTGGGCTAAGTATAGCCTTTATTTACTACATTTTCCTTAGTTGTACATCTAAAGTTTTCCTTGGCAATTATTCTCCCCAGGCTTTTACCTTGTATCCCCGGATTACTGACAATACATGATATCAGTCTGGCCCCTTCATATGACTATTAAATATTTTTAAAAATATTAAAAAGTCCCATATAATTACTTGAATCTTAAAATGACCTCCTTGGCTCTGGGGGATGATTCTTACTCGTGACATCTGCCATAGGTCACTCTGTAGGGAAAGAGGAGATGTGATCATCGCCTCTTTCATTAGTTTCATCTCCTATCATTTCCTCCCCATTCATGAAAGAAACTTTCCTTACTGTATCACCTGCTTTGAACTATACTAAGATGCCTTACATCAATACAGCACAAGCCAGCAAAGAAAATGATATGTATTTACGCGTGAACTGAAAACCACACAGCTTTGCCGACCTTAATTCCAGCATGAGGGTTGAACATGTAATAATAAGTATATATTTTTTTTTCAACCAAAATAGATCTTATCACATTGCAGCATGTTTAGAGCAGGAGGAGCTGAGGAATTGTACATAGGTGCTTATCTGCAGGGCACTGTATAGAGCAGAGAGCTGAGGAACTTGTACAAAGTGTCCTATCTGCAGGCAGTACTGGTATAGCGCAGGAGGAGCTGAGGAGGTTGTACAAGTGTCCTTATCTGCAGGCAGTAATTTATAGAGGCAGGAGGAGCTGAGAGATTGTATTAATGCCCTATTCTGCAGGCAGCATGTTATAGAGCATGAGGAGCTGAGCAGATTGGTACATAGTGTCCCTATCTGCAGCTCATGTTATAGAGCAGAGGAGCTGGAGGCAGATTGTACAATAGTGTCCTATCTGCATGCAGCATATTATAGACAGGAGGAGCTCAGCTGATTAGTATAAGTGTCCCTATCTGCAGTCAGGATGTTATAGAGCACGGAGGAGCTGAGCAGATTGTAATAGTGGTCCCTATCTGCAGGAGTATTATAGACAGGACGAGCTGAGGAGTTGTATATAATGTCCTACTGCAGGCAGCAGGTTCTAGAGCGGAGGAGCTGAGCAGATTGTACAGAGTGTCCTATGTGGTCCTATCTGCAGACAGCATGTTTATAGCAGGAGGAGCTGATCAGATTGTACATAGTGTCCTATCTGCAGACAGCATGTTATAGAGCAGAGGAGCTGAGCGATTGTACATAGTGCCCTATCGCAGGCAGATGTTCTAGAGCAGGAGGAGCTGAGACAGATTGTATATAGTTTCCTATCCACAGGCAGCAATTATAGAGCAGGAGGAGCTCATGCTGATTGATATAGTTTCGCTAATCCACCGGCAGCATGTTATAGAGCAAAGAGGAGCCTGAGCAGATTGTACAAATGTCCTATCTGCAGGCAGCATGTATAGAGCAGGAAGGAGCTGAGCCGATTGTCACATAGTTTCCCTATCTGCAGACAGCATGTTTATAGAGCAGGAGGGCTGAGCATATTGTAATGTGCCCTATCTGCAGGCAGCATGTTATAAGCCTGAGGAGCTGATCAGAATTGTTATATTGTCCTAGTCCCGGCAGGCATATTATAGAGGCAGGAGGAGCTCAGCTGATTTTATATAGTGTCGCAATCCACAGGCGCTGTTATAGAGTCAGAGGAGCTGAGCAATGTACAAGTGGTCCTCTCTGTCAGGCAGCATGTATAGAGCAGGAGGAGCGGGAGGCATTTGTACATGTGTCCGTCTGCAGCAGCATGTTATAGAGCGGGAGGAGCTGAGTAGATTGTCCTAGTGTCCTAAGTGTCCTATTCTGCTGCAGCTGTCTATAGAGCAGGTGGAGCTGAGTAATGTACATAGTGTCCTATCTGCAGGCAAGCATCTTAATAGAGCAGGAGGAGTCTGGGCAGATTATTACCATGAAGAAAGTTTCTGTAGTACCGAAATAACTCTACTATCCTTTAATGGTAATACCTAGTGTTTAGAGCGCATCAATTTGGGTTTTGGGAGAGTTCGACAAAGCCTTGAAAAGTTTTTTGAACCGATTGTGGCTGTTTAACCTTTAATGTGGCCAGCAAAGCCACATTAGAATGCCTTTCCAACAGCTGCCAGCATTTTCCCTAGGGGCCATTGCTCCCATGGCATCATCAGGGAGTGAGATCCTATGGAAATTTTGGCTTTCACGTGCGGTCATCAGTGATTGGTGCAGCACCGGAATGCGGGTGTTAGCCGTGGGTTTTGAGTAGGACTTGCCCCTTAGCCATCTTTCAAGCATCATTAAAATCAGTTTTGATGGTCAATCTACTATATTTTCTGGTTGAACCCAATTGTACAAACTTCCTGCTGAGTCCAGGTTTGGTATGGGGTACCCGAATGCGCAAATCTTGACATGGACCTGAACTTTGCTTACTTTTTACTCCCCACCTCAAAAATCCCTTGCTATGCATGTAATAATCTTTAAAAAAAATCCAAATACGGTGCAATTGAGTGATTTGAAAATACATTGTGCACCCATATTCTTGGTGACAGAATTACAGGAAGTATGAACCTCTGATTTTCCCATTCTTACACCTACATCTCCACTCTCCATCCCCAGAGCCTTATCCTTGCTTCCTCCTCACTCACCATAACACACAAAAAAGCCAAATGTCATCTTCTGGAAAGACTCAATATAAGGTAGTAAACCTTTAAGATTTTGCTGGGAACTGTAAATGTTATAAGACAATACAAGGATGAGTAACTTCCAATGAATCAGAAGATCATGTTCTGGGAGAGTCAATCCGTGTTGTCGAAAATAAAATAGATTTTCTTCGTACTGAGCCAAGGGGTTTGTTGTAAAAAAAAAAACTTTCCAAATGAGTAAAGTTACTAGAACTGTGATAGAAAAGCTTTTTTTCAAAATTTCGGAGAGATGTTCTGACACTTTCAGGTCGTTGTCAGGCTCATGGTTAGTGGATCCACTGGACCACTGAGTACCGAGGACATAAGCCGACACCCCTGGGAACCGGAATCCTTATGTGGCACCCGGTTTTTCACCAGAGCCTGCCGCAAAGCGGTTGACTTTCAGGCAGCGTGGTAACCACCAGTCCCCGTTCACAGGTGTGACTTGTCCCTGGGGCAGCCAAGTCGGTGCAGTAACGTTGAACATAATCGTATTCCGGGACAGGCAGGAGTTCAGGACGGGCAGACACTGATCGGATTTGGGGACGTATGCAATAGTCAAAGGCAGGGCATCAGAGGACGGTAGTCAGGAACGGAAGAGTGGTCACACAGCGTGAACTCACAATAACAGCCACAGCTCAGGGCATGAGCTTTCACTAAGGCCACAGAAAATCCAGCAGGGAGTGCAGGGAGAGGCAGTTTATAATAGGATCCTTGGCAATGTCCAGCGCCATTAACGATCGCTGGCCCTTTAAAATTTCTGAAGCTGCCGAAGGATCAGAACAGGAGTGGGACAGGTAAAGATGCGCGGGTGCAATGCTTGCGGGACAGAGCGCGGCACGGTGAAACCGCGACCCGCCAAGATATGGTTCACGAGGAGCACCCATTACAGTCGTCCTACAATCATACTAACTTCCAGTTCTCTGGACTCCGTAAAGTGGTTGGGTTGTCAGTATAGTCCTTCCTTGAAGGTGATCTTCTCCATGTTATTGCCCTGCCCACGGGTCTGAGCTCAATCTCCTAGTCATCTTTAGCTCTCTTGGGTCTTGCTACCTGTTAGTTCCAGTATGTGTTTTTAGATCCAAGTAACTGACCTTGGCTTGCCTTTGAGACTCGTTCTTTTGTTAGTCCTGGGATCGGCTCTTTGATCTCATAGCACTTCTCTGGATTACCTTAGCTTCAGTCCTGTTTTTTACAGTTCTCTATTACTACTCGGAAAACTTTTGACTTGT
>WNYA01000107.1:152212-219970 GCA_019512145.1 Engystomops pustulosus
TCTATCTATCTATCTATCTATCTATCTATCTATCTATCTATCTATCTATCTATCTATCTCATATCTATCTCATATCTATCTATCTATCTATCTATCTATCTATCTATCTATCATCTATCTATCTATCATCTATCTCATATGTATCTATCATCTATCTATCTATATCTATATACAGTGTCAGACAACATGGGGCCAGATGTATCACTTTTCTGCGCGTAAGTGTAGTAGTTGCGCCTAAATTATCACAAGCTACAACCATCTGTGATAAGTATATTTTCTGCCTCTTATTAATCACTTTACTTTAAAACAGTTTAGGCGCAGTGTTAGATTCGGGCACTTACATGTCATCCTGCTACAAGCTCCTCTCTGCTTCTCCCACATCCCAGCACGAAGATAACACTCACAGCAGCACCCAGGTGTGTGACACCCTGCACCCAGTAACCTCCTCAGCAGCACCCAGGTGTGTGACACCCTGCACCCAGTAACCTCCTCAGCAGGGGCTTCTCCTGGAGGGGATCCCCCAGTGCTGGTCTCCTGCTGCACCCCTGTAATTCTGCACAGTGTCCCCCTCAGACACTAGTGTGATCATCCTGCTACACGGGGGACACTTGTCTGTAGTATCTGCAAAATCCTACAATCATTTCTTCACTCTTGCTCTGATCTGAGGATTCTGCAGATTGTTTAGTAAATAGAAGGTCATGACCTGTAAATAAAGGCTGCAGCTTCTGTCTGCAGTGTATGTAGTATCTGTAGTGTCTGCAGTGTATGTTATGTCTGTATTATCTGTACTAGTGTCTGTAGTGTATGTAGTGTCTGTATTATCTGTACTAGTGTCTGCAGTGTATGTTATGTCTGTATTATCTGTACTAGTGTCTGCAGTGTATGTAGTGTCTGTATTATCTGTACTAGTGTCTGCAGTGTATGTAATGTCTGTATTATCTGTACTAGTGTCGTCCCCCTCCCCAGCAGATTCGCCTCATGGGCTTCACCCCACCGGAGCCAGAAGAACCGCTAGCAAAAGAACGAGGAAACGGCTGGAACGGGTGACCTAAGCACCACACGGTGAAAACCGAATCTGCTTACAGGATGCAGCGCGAGATGGCAGACACCCCCACAGCACAGCGCACTTCTGCACGTGTGCAGTTTGCGCTGAAATGTGTGGGCGGTCACCGCACCTGTTGACACAGCTAGCTGACCCTGGTAGAGATCTGGATGCATCCCTCCCCAGGAAGGCGGATGAAGGGAGTGGGCAAACCGAGTTGTGAAACCTTTAAAGTCATCATAAAGGTCCAGGCCCTGTACCAGATACAAAATCGTCCGATTTGTTCCTTGGTGTTCTCTAATACTTCACCCATATCGCCCAAGCCAAGTCTGCTGTCATAGCAAGAAAGTGATCATTAAGGGTTTAAAACGGTACCTTCTTGACTGATTTTTGGCGAGACACTGCCTGAACAGGCAAAGTCTCGCACCGGGCCTGTTCTTTTCAGCTCATCAATTCCCCCCAGAAGACTCAAAGTCCCTCGGGGGGCGAACAAAATGGACATCGAATCAGATGTACCATAGGGATGGATCAAGCCAAGATGTCTATTGACCTGGAAGGCCATCTCTAGGAGGAGCTTAACCACCTTTGTTCTAGGTGAGACACGCATCCACTGCCCGACAACTAAGACGGACAAATTCGTACGGGCGCACCTGGCCCGGCTGTCGGGGGACCATGCGTTTCACCCCTCTATTTTCTCGAGGTCCAAGGCCGTGCCTCTCTATCCAGAAGGACAGATCAACCTCTCCACCTCTACAGTGATTGATCTTTCCCCTTTCTCAGAGGGCTCAAGAAGACGCTTGATGCAAATATTGACCCTAGGGCCCGAAGACGAGGGAGGATGCGAAATCTCCCCCAGCACGTGAAAATGGGAATACTCTGCCACCGCTGGGGGTTGCCACCCGCGCTGGGGCACAAACAGGACAAGATCCACCATACCCCCAATCTTAACGCCCTCTATTACCTGCAAACATCCCCACAAAACAATCACCTCCCACCATAGCAATCACCCACAAGTCCCAGCAACACCCCCAGCCACACCAGTATCTATCTCACAGGGAACCTCCCCCCCCAGTTACAGCAACACCTCCACCATAGCAGCACACTAGTCCCAGCAAAGCAATTACCTCTTCCATTACCACCAATCTCCAATCACAGCAGCGCCACTCAAACAGAACCCTCATCCACAGCAACCACTTCCACTATAGTAAACAACATCATCACCTCCCAACATTAGCAGCACCACTAGTCCCAGCAATCCTCTCTCCTTCCACCATCTCTTACTCCAGCACACCATCACCTGAATTTTCTCCCCTGCTAAACGATCTCCGTCAGCCCACAGCACCATCACCTCGCTGGAACCAGCAGTAACTTTTTCGGGCGTAAGATGTCAGTTTGCGTTTGCTCGCCGTCCGTCTTTCACCCAGTCCACAGGAGTCTATGTTCATTATTACCAATTCCAAACAAAACGGACACTTTTTTTTTCATGGAGAAAATCGCCACCGCTGGGGACTGGGACCCGTAACGACGCCGGACACCAGGTGCCCCCCCTCCCCCTTGGGGAGCAGGCCACAGTGCAGTGCTAGCTGGAACGCCCCCAGCGGGGCGGACAATCAGTGTACGGCCTTTCAGCCGATGCTTCCCTGCTCCATCTCCACTACTAAAAGCAGAGATGGAGCCTCTTGCCCTCGCCACCGCTTTGTAATCTCCCTGACCACCTGAACCGGGTCCACAGCAGAACTAGGGGGGGTTGGGGTAGGGGCTTGCACAGTGAGCTGACCCTGCGCTTTGCCCGGGTGGGTGTACAGGGAGGGGGGTAAAGGTGGGTAAGTAAAGATGATATGGAACGTACCTCTTCTTGCGATTTGGCATGTCTTCTTACTCTTCCTACGGCTGCTCCCCACCAGAGTGTTCATCTGGGAGTCATCACAAACGAAAAGTTCTCCATGCACACTGGGGACTCGAGCAAAGCCGGATCACGCCATGGAGCGCCCTCCCTGGCGCCGGGTGTCCACGTCCTCCGAGCGAGGTGTTACCTGCTGGCGGTCCTGCAGGGGGCCAAATGCACGAGCCTGCTGATCTTACTGCAGGCCGCCAGGTGGAAACTGCTGCTCGTTATCATCATCATCATCCTCCTAATCCACTGGCTCGCAGGCTTTGCAACCCCTTCAGCCTCTGCTTCTGTGATCAGCCATGTCTGCACATCTGTCATCAGTCAACCAATTTTTCCTGAATGGACCGCCGTTCTCACTAGATAACGTCTTTCTTCTAGAAGTTCTTCAATGTTCTGATATTTTTAGCCTTTTAATTTCACCGGTTAATCTCTGACCTCTGCTTTCCCATTGCTGTGTTCACCATGGCACGGGCACAACGCCCGCTCCTCCCGGAGCCTCCGATGGTCCTTTCTTAGTTGCCTCTTCGATACTCACAGAGGTTGGCTCTGGACAGGGGAGGCATAGGTGAGACAAAGACTCCCGGGGCCCCTGCACCGCACAGCCTCCCCCGCAGGTCAGGCCGGACCTCTGTGAGACTCCGCTTCATGTGCTACAGCCCCGGCCGGACCGATCCCACCCGCGCCGACTTGGGCTTCAGATTCGGGTTCTCCGCCTTCTCAGGGGAGCAGGAGCCGTATTGCTACGACTACGGGTGGAACGTCTCACCCATGAGTTCCTCCATAGCGCTTGGCCGGTTTGATGTCTTTCCTGCCTCCGCCGGCTAGACCGGGGTGGAAGCAGGAGCTGGGACTGGGCTCCCTCATCCATCCCCAGGAACCTAACTCCCTCCCTGGGAGAGGAGAGAGCAGGCCCTGTGCGGGCAGATCTTCCTCAGGAGCTCAGGAGCAAAAAACAACACACAGAGCTCCACACACAGCCACACCTATGCTAATGAGATAACGATCTCCAGACTGCACTCACTATTCTGCGCTGGTGCGTCACTGTGCTGTACATTAAATGCATTACTTATCTGTATGATCCTGGAGTTACATCCTGTATATACCCCAGAGTGCACTCACTATTCTGCTTGACTGGTGCAGTCACTGTGGTACAGACATGACATTACGTATCCTGTACTGATTCCTGAGTTACATCCTGTATATACTACAGAGCTGCACTCATATTCTGTGCTTGGTGACAGTCCACTGGTGTACAAATGGACACATTCCTTATCCTGTACTGCTCTGAGTTACATCCTGTATTCTACCCAAGGCTGCACTCCTATTCGCTTGCTGGTTCAGTCATGTTACATACATGAATTACTTATCTTGTAATGGACCCTGAGTTACATCCTGTAGTAAAGACTCCAGCAGCTGCACTCACTCTTCTGATGCTGGGGCAGTCACTGTAGTACATACATGACATTACTTGTCGCGGTACTGATCCCTGAGTTACATCCTTCATGTATATACCCCAGAGCTGCAGTCACTATCTGCTGCTGGTTTGCAGGTCACTGTGTACCTACATGACATTACTTATCCTTACTGATCATGAGTTACATCCTGTATTAGACTCAGAAAGGCTGCACTCACTATTCTGCTGCTGGTGCAACCAGGGTTTTTTCCACTGTGAATACAGACATTACTGACCTGTACTGATCGGTTACATCCTGTGTTATACTCCAGAGCGGAACTCACTATTCTGCTGCTGGGTGCAGTCATGGTACAACATTGACACTATTATCATGTACTGATCCTGAGTTACATCCTGTATTAGACTCAGAGCTGCATCACTATTCTGCTGCTGGTTGCAGTCACTGTGTACATCATGGGGGGGGGGGGGACATTACTATCTGTACTGATACTGAGTTACATCGTATTATACCCCAGAGCTGCACTCACTATTTGCTGCGGGTGCAGCTCCATGGTAATACATGACATTATTATCCTGTACTGATCCTGAGTTACATCCTGATTCTTACCCCAGAGGCGCACTCACTATTTGTGCTGGTGCAGTCCTGTGTACATATCATGACATTACTTATCCTGTACTGATCGAGGTACATCTGCATTATACTCCCAGAGAGATTGCAATCACTATTCTGTGCTGGTGCAGTCACTGTGTACATTAATGACATACTTAACTTACTGATCTGAGTTACATCCGATTTATACCCAGAGCTGCATCCACTATTATGCTGCTGGTGCAGTCAATGTGTACATACATGACATTACTTATCCTGTACTGATATGAGTTACATCCTGGATTATACCCCAGAGCTGCACTCACTATTCTGCTGCTGGTTGCAGTTACATGTACTAATGACATTACTTATACTGTACGACCCTGAGGTCACCTGTATATAATACTCACAGAGCTGACACTCACTATCTGTGCTGAGTGCAGTCACTGTGTACCATACCATGACATTACTTGTCCTGTAATGATCCTGAGTTCATCCTGTATTATACTCAAGAGCTGCACTCATCTATTCTGCTGCTGGTGCAGTCATGTGTACAACTCATGACATACTTGACCTGTTACTTTTTTTTTTGATCCTGAGTTAAATCACACTGTATTATACTCCAGAGCTGCACTCACTTATTCTGATGCTGGGCAGTCACCGGTGTACATACATGACACTTACTATCCGGTTACTGATCCTGAGTACATCCTGTATCTACCCCAGAGCTGCACTCACTATTCTGCTGATGGGCAGTCAAGGGTGTACATGACATGACATTACTATCTGTATGATCCTGAGTTACATCTGTATATACTCCAGAGCTGCACTCACATACGCTGGCTGGGCAGTCACTGTGCTATACATGACATACTTATCCTATACTGATCTGAGTTACATCTGTATTATACCCAGAGCTGCACTAACGATTATGCTGATGGGGTATGCAGTCACTGGTAATAATGACATTATTTATCCGTACTGATCCTGAGTTACATCCTGTATTATACCCCAGAGCTGCAATCATATCTGGCTGCTGGTGCAAGCACTGTGTACAACAATGAACATTACTTTATCCTGTACTGATCTGAGTTACATTCCTGTCTTATACCCGAGCTGACACCTCACTATTCTGACTGCTGGTGCTTGCAGTCCCAATGGTACTACATGAATATTTATCCTGTACTGATCCGGGTTTACATCCTGTATTATACCCCAGAGCTGCCACTAACTATTCTGCTGCTGGTGCAGTCACTGTACATACAGACATACTATCCTTGCTACTGATCCTGAGTTGTACATCCTGTATGGATCCCCAGAGGCTGCACTCACTATTATGCTGCTGGTTGGTAGTCACTGTGTACATACAGACAGTACTTGATCCTGTACTGATCATGAGTTAATCCTTGCATTATTACTCCAGAGCTGCATCACATTTCTGGTTGTCGCTTGGTGCTGTCCACTGTGTTAGACAATGACATTAATTATCCTGTACTGCTCCTGAGTTACATTTCCGTATTATACTCCAGAGCTGCACTCACTATATGCTGCTGGTTGCAGTCACTATGTACATACATGACTATTCACTTATCCTGTACATGATCCTGCGTTCCTGAGTTACATCCTGTATTATAGTCCAGAGCTGCACTCACTATTATGTGCTGGTGCAGTCACTTTGTGTACATACAGAACATCACTTGACCTGTACTGACATGAGTTACATCCTGTATATACCCGAGCTGAATCACTATTGTCTGATGCTGGTGCAGTCAATGTTGTTTACATACATGGACATTACTGATCCGTACTGATGCATGCGTTAATCCTGATTATACTCCAGAGCTCAATTCACTATTCTGCGTGTGCAGTCACTTGGACATACATGACATTATTTATCCGGTACTGATCCTGGAGTTACATCCGTATTATACCCCAGAGGCGGCACTCAATCCTTCTGCTGCTGGTGCCAGTCACTGTTGTACATTCATGACATTTACTTATCCTGTACTGATCCTGGGTTAAGCCGGTATTATACCCCAGAGCTGCACTCACTATTCTGCGCTGGTGAGTGAGATTTTCTTGTAATTTACATGATTCATTACTTATCATGTACTGAACCTGAGTTACATTCCTGTATTATACCCAGAGCTTGCAATCACTATTCTGCTGCTGGTGCGTCACTGTGTACATAAATGGACATGACTTATACTGTACTTGATCCTGAGTACATCCTGATATACCCTAGCGCGCCACTCACTATTCTGCTGCTGGTGCATCATGTGTACATACAGGACATTATTGATCCTGTAGATCCGAGTTAAATTCCTTGTATTAAATAACTCCAGAGCTGCAACTCACTACTCTGCGGTGGTGCAGTCACTGTTATATACCATGACTGTCCAAGTAATGCCCAAAGAATTCAAAAGGTTAAAAAATAAGCGAGAGAAATAAGTGGTGAGTCTTTTATGGCCCCTAAAATAAATTTAGATTTCAGAACAAACCTCCAAAATGAATCCAGACCCACCAACCTCAGAATAAAAAGGAAATAATCTGGCCGACAATCGATTTAGACCCTAAACAGACACTGGTGAGTAAAAGTCCAGGGATCTTCCAGTATGGAGGAGTGTGATCCCCGCTGTGTGTGACTTGAAGTGACTATGTGATGGAGTGAATAAGCGACGCTAGTGGAGAGCCTACCGCTCCCCCCAGCGGAAGACTTAAAACACATAATTAAAGGCGGAGCCGCCATAACGAGAGGTAAGTGCATGTGTGGGGAGATCTTTAATTAGACAAATCAGAGAGAGAGCTGAAAGTTAGAAGGGCTCTTTAAAGGCTTCTCCAAGTTTTATCAATAGAAGTTGATGGTTGGCGCTCCAATATCCGTGAAAACATGGCAACAGTGACGTCTTCCGGAGGTGTCTCGATTTGTATATCAGGTGTCACTCACGCTGCGGTCTCTTTGTCGTCATGCCGCGCCTCGCACTCACTTTGCGCTCATATCCAGAGAGTCTGGGCCCCCAGCTGCCCGGCCCTGGCTGTCCTCCAGCTGTCAACCCTCCCCCGCCAGCCGTTTCTTGGTGTCTACACTTTCATGCTTTCCCCCCACCCCGAGTTCTGGGACGTTGATTCTGCACGGACGGGAAACTTTTATAAGTTTCAAAAAAGTGTTAAGCAACATGAGCGGAAGGCAGTAACATGAAGCTTCAGCCCCCCCGGCTACCGTGGCGACCATTTAATAACATGGCTGTCTTCTCTTGGGCCCCCTGGGGAAACAGGGCCTAGGTATGACTGCTACATCCGCACTGACCGGAGGACTCTAATTGTTGCAACCCCACGCATGCCCCAGACTTTGGAAAGAAGAAACTTTATCAAAATTCACACATTAGGGGGGATATATAATATGGCCACAGCGAGGGTGCAACATTGGTCGTCATTCTGCACCCCAACCTGGACAAGCTATAGCTAACGCGGCAGAGCAGGGTGTCCCCAATCACACCGGCCCACTGGCACCAGCTCAAGGACCACCCCCTCCTCGTCCAGGTTGACGTAGGGGGCGAATATGCTCCGCGCTTGGAATTACGACTTGTATCGAGGTTTGTACAAGGACGTGATAAACCCCCTCGAACGTGTAAACAACCACACCCCTTTCTAAGGAGGGGCATGTTAGAATTTGCCTAAATGTTTGGGACACTCCTGGGAGATGTGGAACTGTTTGGAAGGAATGAGAAAAGATGTGTTGCACCCAAACCGAGGACTCAAATTGTAGTAACAAAACCTTGGGCCGGATGTTTTTGTTCAGGGGACCCTTTTTAATTTTATACATAATTAAGGGGCCCCTATGAGTTGGCCAAGGGCAAATATAAATCATCAGGACCCTTTGTGGGATTAATTACCAGGAAGTAAGTTTCCACTGTGATATGGGAAGAACTGAGGGACAAATAGATTGTAACGAATAATTAGATGTAATTAACATATCTTTCGACCTGCAGGGCACCACTAGGGGGGGGAGCTCAACTCATGCTGTCTATACATGAACTCTGTAATAACAGAGTATGCAGTCAGCTCCTGAGCTCCCCTAGATGTAGGAGACAGAATTTTAATTCTTTAGTTTAACTTCTTTTGTATTGCATATATTTTTTAATTGTATTTATATTATCTGTGCAAGTCATTCATGTATTCTTTATTGTCTACACAGGAGATGTGGAGTAGAACATTTTGGACTTTACATTGGGTTATTATGGTGGAGATCACCTTTAAGGGCACCGCAGATCCGGTATCACAGGGTGGTCTGATAGGGAGGCCTCCGCTTCTTCGTGCTGGAGATCTATGGAGCTTCTCCATCACAGCCTCAGTTTATGTGGGCGGCCCGTGGGGAGATTGATGAGGTCAGGAGAGAACTCTCCGTCCCAGTCTTACGCACGCTTGTATTATAATGTACAGCGCGGGGTGAGCAGCTCCGGGACTACACCTGCTATATTAATCTGATTTGTGTCGCGGGCCACTGAGAAAAGAAAAGACGCCGGGACAATAAAAGATCATTCATTAAATTACAAGTAAACATACGCGTGAGCTATGGGTCCACACACTACCAAGAGGGAGAGGGAGAGGGAGGTGTCTGTGCAGCAGAGCCTGGAGATTGTCATCTACCGCTATTCATGTGTGATGAAAATAACAGTTATAGGTATTAATTTCTAGGTTCATATCTATCTATCTATCTAATATCTATCTATCTATCTCCTATCTATCTCATATCTATCTATCTATCTATCTATCTATATATCTATCTATCTCCTATCTATCTATCTATCTCATATCTATCTATCTAAAATTTGGAGAGTCCAGAGCAGCACAAGCCGATAGTTGGTGTAGTAGCCGATGATACCTTGGCATGGGTCCCCAAGTGCTGCCTCTATCACTATCTATATCTATCTATCTCATATCTATCTATCTATCTATCTCCTAACCAGGGCCACATTTATCACTTTTGTGCGCCTAAGTGTAGTAGTTGCGCCTAAATTCTGGTGCACTGTTTTCCAGAATTATCACAAGCTACAACCATCTGTGATAAGTATATTTTCTGCCTCTTATTAATCACTTTACTTTAACACAGTTTCGGCGCAATGTTAGATTCAGGCAGTTACATGTGATCCTGCTACAAGCTCCTCTCTGCTTCTCCCACAGCCCAGAATGAAGATAACCCTCACAGCAGCACCCAGGTGTGTGACACCCAGCACCCAGTGACCTCCTCAGCAGGGGCTTCTCCTGGAGGGGATCCCCCAGTGCTGGTCTCCTGCTGCACCCCTGTAATTCTGCACAGTATCCCCATCAGATACACTGGTGATACTGTGCAGAATTACATGGGGGACACTTGTCTGTAGTTTCTGCAAAATTCTGCAAAGTTCTCAGCTCTTGCTTTGAGCTCAGGATTCTGCAGAATGTTTTGTAAATAGAAGGTGATGAACTGTAAATAGAGTCTGCAGCTCCTGTCTGTAATGTATCTATTGTATCTATTATATGTTCCAGTGTCTGCAGTGTATGTAATGTCTGTATTATATGTACTAGTGTCTGCAGTGTATGTCATGTCTGTATTATCTGTACTAGTGTCTGTAATGTATCTAATGTCTGTATTATCTGTACTAGTGTCTGCAGTGTATGTAATGTCTGTATTATCTGTACTAGTGTCTGCAGTGTGTGTAATGTCTGTATTATCTGTACTAGTGTCTGCAGAGTATGTAATGTCTGTATTATATGTACTAGTGTCTGCAGTGTATGTAATGTCTGTATTATCGGTACTAGTGTCTGCAGTGTATGTAATGTCTGTATTATATGTACTAGTGGCTGCAGTGTATGTCATGTCTGTATTATCTGTACTAGTGTCTGCAGTGTATGTAATGTCTGTATTATATGTACTAGTGTCTGCAGTGTATGTAATGTCTGTATTATCGGTACTAGTGTCTGCAGTGTATGTAATGTCTGTATTATATGTACTAGTGGCTGCAGTGTATGTAATGTCTGTATTATCTGTACTAGTGTCTGCAGTGTATGTAATGTCTGTATTATCTGTACTAGTGTCTGCAGTGTATGTAGTGTCTGTATTATCTGTACTAGTGTCTGCAGTGTATGTAATGTCTGTATTATCTGTACTAGTGTCTGTAATGTATCTAATGTCTGTATTATCTGTACTAGTGTCTGCAGTGTATGTAATGTGTCTATTATCTGTACTAGTGTCTGCAGTGTATGTAATGTCTGTATTATCTGTTCTAGTGTCTGGCTGAGCTTTGCTGCTAGAAATGAGCTCTTCTGCAAAGGGTCTCAGTGCTTTCTTCTCAGTTAACGCCACCTTCGGGCTGGAGTGTTTTTGCGCCCGTTTTTGCGCCTAAATGAAAACGTTGCAAGTGATGAATATCATTAGGCGCAGCAAAACATCTGGATTGGTAGGATAAATGAGGGAAAGGTTACATTCACACGAGGTATGCCCGCCGTGCGGGCATAATGCCGTATGCTGGAGGTGAGGAGGAGGTGACCCCTCCTCCCTCTATAAGAAATAGCGGCACACGTCCGCACATCTGCCGAAAGATAGAGCTTGCTCTATCTTTTTGCTTTGTGCGGCCCGGATTGGTGCCAGAAATGTGTGGCACCAGATTCCCTATATTCCCTATATTGCCGTCTATGGGGACGTACATGCGGCCGCAAATTTGCGGCCGCATGTACGGCCCCGCAGACGGCAGTGTGAATGAGCCCAAAGCTGGGTATTTTTGCTGCGCGGCTAGTTTGGCGTTTAGTCGCAAAAATCCCGCAAAAACAGTGCGCCTGAATGAAAAGGCGCAAAAACAACAGAAAAAACGAGTGATAAATGTGGCCCAAAGTCTTTGCAGATGACCCTGGGACTTGAACCCAGGACCCCAGCAATATTGTTGCCCACAGAAGAAGTTATTTTCTTGACATCATTTCCTTCTGAAAGAATTAGTTAGCAAAATCCAGTAAAACGTTTAACACTGCCCAATTTTTTTCCGATTTCCTCTTCAAATTTGTGAAATAACTGCCTTGTAAATTACTTGATAGCCGTGAGTTTCATGGGAGTCACGCGCTTTTAATCACACTTTTCAGAGCTCCTTGTTTTCAATAGCTCCTGCTATACTGAATAGACAAACATCCTTGTACTACTCATGGAAAATTCATAAGTCCAACGCTACTGAATAACCTTCCTGAATAAGCGTATTCATGGCGTGTAAACCACACCTCTCCGTCATTGCAGAACCATAAGCTGACCTTCTCCAACACTTGTGTCCTAGCTCTAGGGCACGACCTTTCCACTAGGTAGATCTTCTACACTCAATTTTAATGTACATATATGGAAGAATTGAATTGAATTGAATTATCTATCTATCTATCTATCTATCTAGGAAAAAAGAGAATCCGGAGCAGCACTACTGTTAAGTGATAAAGTGGTGCAGAAAAGCCGTATTTCCGTGGCAAGCGGTCTTTTGTAGTAAGTCCAAAAAATGCAGCACTCCAAGGTTGTAGTCAAAAATGTGAGGGTGAAGCTTTATTCCATGGGCAACGTTTCGTGGATTATCCACCTTTATCAAGCATAACAACAATCATTACATACACTATTTAAACCCCTTAAGGACGGAGGGTTTTTTTTTCGCCTCATTTCTCGCTCTCCAACTTCAAAAATCCATACCTTTTTTCATTTTTGTCCGTGTACAACCTGTGTGAGGGCTTATTTTGTGCGTAACAAATTTTAACTTTCCTCGTAATGTTATTTATTTTAACATGCCGTTTACTGCGAAGCTGAAAAAATTCCAAATGTGGAAAAATTGAAAAAAAAACAGCACGTGCGTCACGTTCTTGTGGGCTCATTTTTTTACGACTTTTCACTCTTTCTTCGCTCCAAATAACACACGTACTTTATTCTTTGGTTCGGTGCGATCCGCGGTGATACCAAATTTATACAGGTTTTATTGTGTTTTAATACCTTTTTCAAAATTAAACGAATGTGTACAAAAAGAAAAAAATTTTTTTGCCATCTTCTGACCTAATATAACTTTTTCCATACTTTGGCGCACGGAGATTGTGAGGGGTCATTTTTTTGCGAAATGAGGCGACGTTTTCATTGCTAACCGTTTTGAGGTCTGTGCGACATTTGAATCATGTTTTTTTTCATTTTTTTGTTTATGTAAAAAGGTGTAAAAGTCGCATTTCGGACATTTGGGCGCCATTTCCCCCGCCCGGAGGTCACCGCCGGCCGTAACCGTTTTTATATTTTGATAGATCAGGCATTTTGTGTGACGCGGCGATACCTAATATGTCTGTGATTTTTACTGTTTGTTTGTTTTATATCCGTTCTAGGGAAAGGGGGGTGATTTGAACTTTTAATATTTTATTAATTTTTTTTTTTTTAACTTTTTTTTTATTTTTTTTTTTTCACTATCTTTAGTAGACCATCTAGGGTACATTAACCCTAGATGGTCAGATCGCTGCTACCCCATATACTGCAATACTTCTGTATTGCAATATTGGCATTTTTTGCAGCACATTCATTACAATGAGCCACTGGCTCATTGTAACGAATATGCAGCTGCCAGATAAGCCTCGTTCAAAGAAGACACCGAGGCTACCATGCAACTGATCGCCGCCCCCCGATGACGTTCGCGGGTGCTGGGATCGAAAAAAAGATGGCGGCGCCCACGCGCCCGCCGTCTTTTAAAAAAACGCCGCCGCGACTTTGGCCGTCCGGCGTTTAGGGGTTAATAGCCGCGATCGGTGGCAAGCACCGACCGCGTTATTACGGTGGGGGTTTTGTGCAAATGCAAAAACCCCACCTCTGTATGAAGAGGAAGACTCAGCCCCGCTGGAGCCCTCTTCATACAGCCCTTATACCTCTGCGCCGTAGAGCTACGCGCAGAGCGTTACGGGGTTAAAGGTGCTAGTGGCCTCTCATTGGTCAGATTGTGGTAAGTGCATACAGGTAAGCACGTACAGAACAGCATTAAACGTGAATATTCATGACATCTTACAATTCATACATGTTAATACTCATTGGCAGTGAAAATTCTATGCAGTGCGTTGAAAGTGCGATAGTGTCAAACATTAAAACAGGAAGTCCCACCTATCCGGGATATGACACCCCGTCTCCTTCCTCCTCTCCATTCATAAGTTGGTACACACCTGTGATTAAAACGCTTATAGGAGAGGCGCGATGTCACATGCACTTTACCACATCTGACCATGAGAGGTACTATTCACCTTAACATAGCTGGTATGTATATTGTTGTTATGCTTGATAATGGTGGATTAATCCACTGAAACGTTGCCATGGAATAAAGCTTCACCCTCACATTTTTTACTACAACCTTGGAGTGCTGCCTATTTTTTGGACTTATCTATCTATCTTTCTACTGTATCTATCATCTATCTATCTATCTATCTATCTATCTATCTATCTATCTATCTATCTATCTATCATATCTATCCAATATCTATCTATCTATCTATCTATCTATCTATCTATCTATCTATCTATCTATCTATCTATCATATCTATCCAATATCTATCTATCTATCTATCTATCCAATATCTATCTATCCAATATCTATCTATCTATTTACAAAACAAAAAACTTCTGCAAAATCCTGAACTCAAAGCAAGAGCTGAGAACTTTGCAGAATGTTGCAGATAGTATAGACCAGTGTCCCCCCATGTAATTCTGCACAGTATCACCAGGGTCTGAGGGGGGTGCTGTGCAGAATTACAGGGTGCAGCATGAGACCAGCACTGGGATCCCCTCCAGGAGAAGCCATGCTGAGAGGTCACTGGGTTGCAGGGTGTCACCACACTGGTGCTGTCTGTGAGTGTTATCTTCATTCTGGGCTGTGGGGAGAAGCAGAGAAGGAGCTCTGTAGCAGGATCAACATGTAAAGCCTGAATCTAACATTGCGCCTAAACTGCGCCCTAAATTGCGCCCTAAACTGTGTTTAAGTAAAGTGATTAATAAAGGCAGGAAATTACCTTATCTGTTGTGAAAATTTCTGCTGCGCAAAACAGTGCACCAGAATTTAGGCGCAACTACTACACTTAGGCGCACAAAAGTGATAAATGTGGCCCATGGTCTAGTAGGACTGATTGGACAGTATAAGAGTGCAGTGCAGAAACATGCCTTCTACTGGGAACACCCACTTGTCTAACTTCATTGATATATAATGAAGAAACAACACACCAAAGAGTCATAAGAAAAGGTGACACACAATTGTCTATGTTTTCCCATGGTCTGTGGTGAAGTAGAGTCTAGTCTTAGGCTACACTCACAAGGACATATGCGGGACGCATATTTGGCCGACGTATATATGGCATAAATACGCCCCCCATACACGGCAATGGGGGCACGTCGTCCTACAGGAGCGGTACGGTCCAGCACATGTCCTATCTTTACCCAGAACTCGGCGCCATGTGCCATAATAATAAATCTTTATTTAAAATAATAATTCTTTATATATATAGCACACACAAATTATGCAGCGCTGCACAGAGCTTGCCAAATTGGTCCCTGTCCCCAACGGGGCTCACAATCTGAAGAACCTACCAGTATGTTTTGGAGTGTGGGAGGAAACCAGAGGACCCGAAGGAAACCCACGCAAACACGGAGAGAACATACAAACTATTTGCAGATGTTGACCTGGATGGGACTCCAGCGCTGCAAGGCAGAAGTGCCACCCACTCAGCAACCGTGTCGATGAGCAACGCTCATCCCCTCCTCCTCTCCCTGGTGCCGATGAATGTAGACTAAGGCCCTATACACACGACCGTCAAAAACGGCTGTATATATGGCCATATATACGGCTGGAATACGGCCCTATGCATTCCAAATGCCAACATGGCCATACATGTATACATGTATATAGCCGTATGACCATACGGTTGTGTGCATGAGGCCGCTAAATTTCACAATCAATATGTTTTCCGGAATAGGAACATCTAAATCCATGCCATTTCTCTGTGTAATTCCATGACCTTGTATAATCTGGACTACAGGGTCAGGCCGATGTTATAAGTCAGGGACAATGTAAACACTTGGCGGTTAATTGTTCTTCTTCCTTTCCATATTAAACACCCTGGGAGAAGCCACTTCATCTGGAAAAACAATCCCATTTTCTCTTCTGTTAGACAAAGTTGTGGCTGCTCGACATATTGGAACCTGCCGGGTCCTATGTACATTTGTAAGTGCGAATGTCAAACTATATGAGGGATATAATAAAAATCCTGGAAAAATTAAGAATTTTGTGAAGAAATCTATACTTAAGGGGGATTCAGGAATATATGGATATATTCTACATGGGATCTAAAATAGACTATGTGTAATTAGTTGTTATTTAAAAATTAAGCGGACACAGGACAGAAGATGGCCGCTGGTCACATGTCCACGTCACATGTTCTGCACCTGCCTGGGCAGGTCATGTGATCAGCACTCTGTTTGGCTGTAGTCGGTTGGTTGCAGTGCGGTCAGTATGGCCAGTGTGTGTTGTGGTGAGACGTGATCTCAGTGATGTAAGTGCCAGTGCGTGGCAGTTACACACATCATTACCTATGGTACGCAGAGTAGGACATCTGTACAAATCCGTCATCATCTGTCACAGCAAAGATAAGAGGGAGGAGTTACTGAGAACTAAAAGATCATGGGACTTGTAGTTTACAGTGGCAGCCATCTTGGTGATAATTCCGCCTAGTTTAGAAAGTCCACAAAATTTTATGAATCATAAAATCAAACTATTTAAGCTCCATTTTGTGATTAATGTCATTGAGTTTTTTATATTCATTTATTTATAATATTATTTGTTTTAGTATCCGACGTTCATATTTCTAGAATATCATTTAAGTATAGATATACAAATAATGCTGACCCATCATTACATCCCACTGACAGACAATAATGATGTCACACTTATCTCCTTATCTCCTCCCCTCCCTGGTACAATGACCTCTATATAGATAACACTGACCCTCATTACATCCAACTACTGACATTAGATGATGTCACCGCTTTATCTCCTCCCTCCCCCTCTGTACCAATTACCTTTATATATAACACTGCCCATCATTACATCATACTACTGACAATAGTATAGATGTCACAGCTTATCTCCTCTCCCCCCCTGTCTACAATGTCCTGCCTATATAGATACCGGACCCCATCACTTACACCAAATACTGTACCTGATTCGACAATAGATTAATGTCCACAAAGCTTAATCTCCTCCTGCCTCCCTGTAACAGTGGACCGCTCTATATGAGTAACAGTCCCCATCCATTAAATCAACTACTGACAATAGATGATGTCACAGCTTATCGCTCCCCCTCCTCCCTCTGTGCAAATGACACGTCTCTATATAGATCAACACTGACCCCTCAATCTTAACACAATCACTACTGACAAAGAGGATGTCACAGCTTATCTCCTCCCCCTCCCTGAAATCATGACTCTCTATACAGATACAGACACTGGGACCCATCATTACTCACTCACTCAACTGACAGTAGATGTATGTCAACAGCTTATCTATCCTCCCTCACCCGCTTTCTCCTTCATCCGCTTATCTTAGTCCTGGCCCTATCTCCTTACATCCCTCTACTGACTAATATCGATTCACAGACTTTTTCCTCCCTCCCCCTCCTCTTGTTCTGACAATACCTCTATACATCGATAACACTGACCCCATCATTTCAATCTACCTATCACTCAATAGCTGACCATAGAATGATGTCACAAACAGCTTTCCTCCTCCCCCCTCCCCTGTACAATTGACCTCTCATCTAGATAACACTGACACCTCCATCATTACAGCCACGCCCAGCTCCGCATCACTACCTCACTGCAACTACAATATCACTACTTGACGTACATAGGGTGATGTACAGCATTGATGCCTCCTCCGTTCCTCCCCTCCTCCTGTACCAATCACCTCCTATAACATAGATACACCTGACTCGACCCATCATTACACCACAAGAGGTACATCTCCTCGCATTTATTCCATTACTCCACCCAACTTTACAATTGCTGTCGGTATTGATGTTCAAATCCAGGCTTATCTCCTCCTCCCTTCCCTGTACAATGACCCCACATCTATATACCTCGTGAACCATACATACTCGGCCCCCCTTTCATATAACATCACCTACTGGACCATAGATTCGATGTCCAACAACAGCTTATCCATCGCTCTCCACTCCTCTCCTAGTCTTGCATCTCCTCCCAACCCTCTCTCCTGTAAATGACCTCTATATAAATAGCCTACCTTGACCCCCATATTACACTCACTTACACTTATACACCGTCACTACCAACAATAGAGGATTTCCACAGGCTTCTCTTCGCTCTCCCCTTCTCCTACCCCCCCTCCCCCTCCCTGTACATTACCTTCTAGCCCCCTGGTTCTCGTCCCAAGAAATAGGTTCTGTAGAGTTGTGTACTCTCAGTTGAATTTTGTATGCTAAGCTCGGACTGTATATGTTTATACAACTGTAAACCTAAGCGCAAAAATATTTTTGGTCTATGTGACAATTTGGAAATTTTTAACATGCGCTTGAGTCCTTGTCATCAGAACCGTATTCAACAATAAATCTTACATTACAGACACCCCGTGGGATAACTGTTTTCAATAGTCTGATTGTTGTAGCCTATGAACTAAAGGTACAGTACATTACGCCAACATCCATCTACGAGGTCCGTTCCTGTACTAGGTGGGGCTCCGTCTGTAGAAGCAGAAAGACCCTCGGCGGGTTGTTATCTTAAGTCAGCGTAGTGGGGACCAACTTCCTCGCCCTGCTAATGTTCTAATAATTTGATTCATTCGAGCTTGTAAATACATACTTCTATCCAGATGCTTTGATACTCTCAATAATTTCCGGCTGGTCAACTTACCCTTGGCACACGCATTTTGTGGATGACATCATAACGTCACACAATTACCTCACTTTACAGATTCTTTTAATTCGCTTCCCATCACCACAGGCTTGACTTTTGGATTAATTCATTCGCCCTCAACGACCATACATATTTAACTCCTCAGTTCTTAATTCACTTGTTGCCTCCATTGCGACCACAATAGGCAATTAATAATACATTCGACACTTTTAAAACAGTCAACCGGAATTACATTGAATACACACCAAAATATTGTAAACTAATATGTCGTTTTCCTGAACATAAGTAACTGGTGATATTCGCAAATACCATGCTGCGTTCCCCGACTTAATGGACCATCACCCTTAATTATAACTGACTACTCCCTCACGTTATCCGACGCGGACCCCTCCCCGTTCTGCAATGATCGAGCTTCTTAAGGTCTGTAAATGAAGATCTTATATTGACTACTCCTTATTATCCCACAACAGCACAGGCAAGCCTGCGCATCATCTCTTTCATAATCCAATTACACGGAACAGAGTGAAAAATATTTTTGTTTAACAGTTACAAATCCCATATAACACTCCCTGTTTTCATACTTACATACAAGATTTCAACTAAGGAAAAACTATTTCCATTTCATTGATGCAGTATGGAAGCACAACAATCTCCTCTTGTCAGACTCGTTTCGGCCCCCCCGTATCCTACAACACTCGCATCCTAGATAAACATATCTTCTTTGGTACACATCTGTATGCCCTCGAAGTTAAGTGTCGTTGTGTTGTTCTGACAAAAAAACTGCAATTATTTACATATGATCCACTTGAGGATCGTGTCGCTCCCTGTGTCCCATAAATACTAAATCAATCCTATGGCGCTTCTTCTCTTACCCTTAATTATGCCGCCTGCTGCCAAGCCTTGTCCTGGGCTGTTTGGTCCCTGCGCCCACATAAGCCTAGAATACGTCTTCATTCACTGTGTTTGTCCCCTGACAGGCAGAAGTATCAATCTCTGCAACTCTCTGCCCCATCCCACAGGCGTGCTGTGTAATAATTCCCTGTATCCGTTGATTAGTAGTCCTATCTGGACATGTATTGAAGCCAGTTAGTTTGCCCCACACAAAAACCCAGCTTTCCCAAGAATCCTGTATTGTATAAGTGTTTTTTTTTAGCATAACCACACTCGGAAATCAGAGATTCAAAAACAAGATATGTTTCTGCATCCGTATAGCTTATAAAAAAAACAGCATCTCAAACGTTTGGTTCACATTCAAGAAAACAAATATTGCATTTGCTTTACGTAGAACCTTAACAACCACTATCTTCTACATACCCGGGGACTGCCTATCTTTAGGATGAAGGAGACTATGGCAGATAGCAAAACAACATGTTATTTATATGGATATTATTACTAATACTATACCAACAAGAATACTACGATAATAATGATAACAATCGACATAATAATAATAAAAACAGTAGTAATAATAATAGAATAAATATAATAAATAACAACAATAATACTAATAATATAATAACACAACAGTAGTAATAATAAATATACAATAATATAATAATAACAATAAGAATAATAATAACGTAGTAATAATATATAATAATAATAAGAACAATAACAAGAATAAGCTATAACACTGATTAACAAATAATAACAATATACTAATAAACAACAGTAGTATAATAATATATTATTATTATTAATAATAATAATAATAAACCATTTATGTTAGGTAAAAATAAACATAAATTATTTATATAATAGCCTCCCTCATATTTCAATTTCCCATCCTCAATCGCCTTACGATCAAATGTAAGAGCTAACGAAAAGTCAAAGGTAAAACAGCAAAAATGTACCAAAACAAGAATATAATCATGAAAAACAATAGAACTAAATCTATAAATAAAATAAGCAGAAAGCGTAGCCTCCAGTATGTGACATACATTATTCCCTGCCTCTGTGGAATAGGACGGCATATATTGAGACCTATGTGGGTAACAGAATACATGTGATGGATGCTATTATAATAATCATTTACAGACATACTTTATATTATATAGCTGCACTTAAATAATAGCAATACCATTTCCATGTAGTTAATTTGAGGTAAGTGATTTTTTTTTCCCCCTCTGCCTATAAAAGATTGCTTCCCAATAGATCCCCTTCCCCGCCATCTGTCATCCGCCAGAGGAAATAAGAACGTTGACAAACATAATTCATCGGGCTAAGGATATAAAGCCTTTTATTTACTCTACATTTCCTTTTCCTAGTTGTACAAAATCTAACAGTTTTCCTTGGCAATTATTCCCCCGAGGCTTTACCCGTTGTATCCCCGGATTCACTGGAAATACAATGCATTTCAATCTAGCCCATTCATATAATATTAAAATATTTGTTTTAAAAAATATTAAAAAGTCCATATATTACTTGAGTCTTCTTAAAAAATGAGCTCTGGCTCTGGGGATGATTCCTTACTTAACTCTGTGACCTCGTCATAGGTCACTCTGTAGGGAGAAGTAGGATGTGATCATCGCCTCTTGTCATTAGTTTCATCTCCTATCATTTCACACTCCAATTCATGAAATGAAACTTTTCCCTTACTGTTATCACCTGCTGTAGAACTCATAACTAAGCTGCCTTAACCTAATACAGCCAAGCGAAAGAAAATGATGTATTTACAACATCAGACAAGCGTGAACTGACAACCACCTTTGCCGTGACCTTATTCAGCATGAGGGTTGCACAATGTAAAATAATAGTATATATTTTTTTTTATATATTTTTTTTTTAAACCCAAATATATCTTATCAACATTGCAGCATGTTTATAGAGCCGGAGGACTGGGAGATTTGTACATAGTGTCTTATCTGCAGGCAGCATGTTATAAGAGCAGAGGAGGAGCTGGAAGAATTGTACCAGTGTCCTTATCATGCCGGCAGTGAATGTTAATTAAGAGCAGGAGAGCTGAGGAGCTTGTACAAAAGTGTCCTATCTGCAGGCAGTAGTTCTAGAGCAAGGAGGAGCTCTTTAGGAGATTGTATATAATGGCCCTATCTGCAGCAGCATGTTATAGAGCAGGAAGAGCTGAGCCGCTTGTACATAGTGTTCCTATCTGCAGGCAGCAATGTTATAGGCAGAGGACTGAGCGATTGTTGTAATAGTGTCCTATCTGCAGGCAGCATATTATAGAGCGGAGGATTCTCAGCTGATTGTATAATAATAGTGTCCTATCTGCAGTCAGGATGTTGATAGGAGCAGCGGAGCGAGCAGATTGTAACATCGTGTCCTATCTGCATGCAGTATGTTATGAGCAGGAAGAGCTGAGGATATTTCTATATAATTCCCTATCCTGCGGCAGCAGTTATAGAGCAGGGGAGCTTAAGGGCAGATGTACATAGTGTCCTAGTCTGCCGGACAGCATGTTATAGATCAGGAGGGATCTGAGCAATTGTACAACTAGTGTCCCTATCTGCAAGACAGCATTTTATGGAGCAGAGTAGCCTGAGCAATTGTACATAGTGTCCGCTATCTGCAGGCGCATGTTTAGAGCAGGATGAGCTGACAATGTAATATATTTCCCTATCCACAGGCAGCATATTATATAGGGAGCAGGGAGGAGAGCTTCAGCTGAATTGTAAATAGTGTCCCTATATCCACAGGCATCAGCATGTTATAGAGCAAGCGGACTGAGCCGATTGTACAAAAAGTGTCTATCTGATCGCCAGTGCAGCATGTTATAGAGCAGTGAGGAGCTGAGGGCAGATTGTACAATAGTGTCCTATCTGCAGACATAGCAATGTTAATTTATAGAGCAGGAGGAGCTGAGCAGCGTATTGGTACAATGTGCCTATCTGCAGGCAAGCATGTTTATAGAGCGGAGTAGCTGAGGGCAGATTGTATATAGTGGTCCCTATCCACCTGCAGCATATTATAGACAGGAGGAGCTCAGCTGATGTATATATTCCTAACCCCACCGGTAGGCAGCATGTTTAGAGCAAGAGGATCTTGAGCAGATTTGTACAAAAAGTGTCCTTCTGCAAGGCAGCCTTGTTATAGAGCACGGAGGAGGCTGACAGAGTGTACATAGTGTCCCCTATCGGCTGCAGCATGTGATAGAAGCGGAGGAGGCCTGAGGTAGATTGTCATCGTGGGTCCTCTCTGCAGGCAGCATGTTATAGAGCAGTGGAGCTGATTAGTAATTGGTACATAGTGTCCTATGTCGCTATCTGCAGGCAGCATATTATAGAGGCAGGAGGAGCTTGGGGGCAGATTAATAAAAACCTTAAGAAAAGTTTCCTTCTTCTGTATTACCTAACCTAAAGTACCTCTACTAAAAAAACTACTGCCCTTAGGGTCATACTAGTGTTAGGTCGCCTCATCAATTTGGGTTTGGAGAGTTCGGACAAAGCTTGAATAATGAAAAAGTTATTTGAAACCGATTGTGGGCTGTTAGAAACCCTTTAAATGTGCCGCAAAGCCACATTAGAATGCCATTTACACAGCTTCGAGCATTTTTTTCCATTTCCCTAGGGGGCCAAATTGCTCCCCCATGGCATCATTCAGGGGTGGAAGATCCTAGGAAATGTTTGGCTTTCAACGTGCTGTCATGATTGGTGCCAGCAAAAAACCGAATGCTGGGTTAGCCGTGAGTTTGATGATGGAATTTGCACTGGCCAATCTTCAAGCAATCATTTAAATCAGTTTTGATGGTCAATCTAACTAGATTTTTCTCTTTTTCCTGGGTTGAACCCCGATATTGTATTGATATCCAACTTCCTGCTGATGTCAGGTTTGGTTATGGGGACCCGAATGCCGAAAAGCTTCTTGCTTGGCATGGACCCTGAAACTTTTTGCTCTTACGTTTTTAAACACCTCCCGCACTCTTCAAAAATCCATTGCTATGCTAATGTATAATCCTTTAAAAAAAAAAAAAAAACAAAAAAAAAAAAATCCAAATATCGTGAAATTGAGTTGATTGAAAATACATTTTGCACCATTTCTTTGGTGGACAGAATGACAGTAGTAATGACCTCTGATCTTTCCCACTTCTTGACAACAACACCTACAACATCTCACACTATCCCCCATACACCTCCCACATACACCCAGAGCCTTATCCTTGCTTCCTCACTCCCCATAACACACAAAAAAAAAAAGCAATGTCATCTTCTGGAAAGAACTCAAATAATGAAGGTAGTAAAAAAACTTTAAGAATTGTGCTGGTAACGTAAAGGTTATAGAACCATACAATGATTAGTAACTTCCAAGAATCATAGATCATGTTCTGAGATGCACATCCGTGTTTGTCGAAGAAAGAAAATAGATTTTTTCTTTCGAATCTGAGACAAGGGGTTTGTGTAAAAAAAAAACTTTCCAAAATGGAGTAAAGTCTAGAACTGTGATAGAAAAGATTTTTTTATCAACAATTTCTGAGCGTATGTTTTCTGAACTTAACTTTTCAAGGGTCGTTGTTCAGGCTCCAGGGTTGTGGATCCACTGGAACCACTGAGAACGATGGACATAAGCCGAGCCCTGGGAACCGGATCTATTGGCAAAACCTAACGGCAACCGTGGCAAACCGTGGCAAAAACCACCGGAAACCCGGTTTTTTTTTTCACCAGAGCCTGCCGCAAAGCAGGTGGACTTGCAGCAGCGTGTACACCCCAGGTCGTTCCACAGGTGGTGACTTGGGTCCCTGGGGGCAGCCAAGGCGAGGTCAGTAAAACGTTTAACAAAATCGTACTCCGGGACAGGCAGGAAGGTGGTCAAGGAACGGGCGCACTGGACTGATTTGGGGGGGACGTAGCATCGGTCAAGGCATGCAGCTAGGACGTAGGTCAGTAACGGAAGAGTGGTCACAAGCGGGAAATCACAATACAGCTCAAGGGCATGGAGCTTCTTTCAGCTAGCAACGAAAATATCCACAGGGAGTGCAGGGCGAGCAGGTTTATATAGGATCCTGGAGAATGTCCAGCGCCAATTAACAACGATGCGCTGTGTCCCATTTAATTTCTTTAAATTTTAAATTTGTCTGAAGCTGGCTCAGGATCAGGAACAGGATTGGGTACAGTAGATGCGCGGCGGTGGCAATGCTTGCGGGTCCAACAGAGCGGTCAACGGGTGGCCGGCCCTCCAAGATATGGGGTCCCCGGGACACCCATGACAGTCGTCCATACAATCATAAGAACTTTCCGTTCTCTTGAGGAACTCCTTAAAGTGTGGGGTTTTAGTATAGTCCTTCCTTGAAGGTGATCTTTCTTTCTCCACTGGGTTATTAAACCCCCCACGGTTCTGTAGCCTCTCAGATCTCTCCTAGTATCTTGAGCCTCTCTTGTGGGTCTTGCTACCTGTTTTGTTCCAGTATGTGTTTTAGATCCAAGTAACGACCGACCTTGGCTTGCCTTTTTGACTCTTCTTTTTGTCAGTCTCTTGGATTCTCTCTTTGATCCATAGCACTTCTCTGGGATTGACCTTGCTTAGTTCCTGTTTTTTACAGTTCCTAGTTACTACTGAAAACTTTTGACTTGGTCCCTGTTCCTGTTTTTTTCTGCACTACTTTTTCCCAAATCAAGGCGCTTCAAAAACGCACCGAACTGGGATATTTTCTCTCAATCACAAATTTCACAAGAGTCCGAAGGTGTGGTGACATGATTGGCTTATATTTTTGGATATTCATTGCAATCAGATTGGCGAGCATTTTAATAAATTAACAACTCCAATTGACAATGTCTTTTTATATTTAACTCTGGTTACCAAAGTGGTCTGCACATAGCAGAATCTTTTATTGCAAGAATGGATACGAACTGGCTAAGGGAACCCTTAAAGAAGAGGGTGTCACTCTAATTACTTTACCTTGTTTTTGTAAACTCCAGTCCACATCTTCTCAGCTCCATCCAAGGACCCACCCCCCGTCTCATAGTAGAGAACATATTTAGCAAATGTGGTGTTGCCTACTCTAAGATTATTCAACTGGAATTCTAACTGGACTCCCTACTCTGTCCAGATAGATGGTCCTGGGCTGGAGCTAACATGTTTGGGTGTTTTACTGATAGGGGCAGATTACTTACCCGGCCCATTCGCGAATCAACGGGCACTCTGGCGGTGGATTCGGGGTTCGGGTCCTTTTTTCCCTTTTTTCGCGGCTATTCAACTAAGGTAGTTCCTCTCCGCCGTCCCCCAGATGTCGCTGCTGCGCTGAAAGTTCCCCGAGCCCCGCCGGAAAGCACGAGCCTATAACCTTGGGTTGAAAGTTACGCTTCGAGTCCCTCGACAACCACAGATTTTTAATTTTAAAAAAAATGCGTCGGTTTTTCCGAAATCCGTTCGGGTTTCCGTTCGGGGGCCACGCCACCCCCCAGAACCCGATTTCCGTCGCGTGCAGCCGGCGAGCCGATGCAAAAAATGCAAGCAAAACAAACAAAACCACACGTCCCCATTCGTCCCTCAATTTCGTCGCAACACCCAAACAAAAACGACCCCGTGCACTACAGGGCAAATCGGCGCAAATCGAAATAGTCGTTAACATCGTCTTAAACAAACGCGAATCGGGGCCCCTTAGTAGAGATGACCCCCATACTCTTGACTCAAGGCCTCCAAAAAAATTTTAGGCGTTCAACAACAGAGTTGCTTGAAGCCATCTTGATTGTGAGGAGGCTGGGTTAGAAGAAGACCCCCTTTAAAAATAAATTTTTTCATTAAAAAAAAACTAGTACTTCTCTACTTATTGGGACTAGCACATCTAGATGGTTGGGACCACGAAACAGCAGGCTCATTACACTGATACAACTACATACTTTACAGAATCCCTTAAAACTTCTATGAATGTTCCCGAAAACTATTTTCAATTGCAACCATGTTTTGATTCACTCACGCCTATTTATAGGATATGGGGTGGGTTGAATCAAAAAGATCACAACGTGCCCGTACATGGGGGTAACCTTTCTCTTTCTCTGTCGGTCTGAATGTCACGGGACCAAAATCCAAAGCAAAGTGTGGGGAAGGGAGGAATTAGTTGGGTTGACTGCACTGATATTAGTCATAATCTTTTTATTAATTGTTTAACAACGAAAAAGAAGGAGGTGGCTCTCTCTAGTTCAAAAATTAATCCTTAGTGATTATTAGCATAAAAACGCAAATGTCCGCAGTGCTCACCTTAGTCTGATGTCTGACTAGGCCCAACTCAGGTTTATTTGTTGGCCACTACTGCTTGTCCACATACCTTTTGCCAAAAAACATATTAATGTCAGGTACAATTTCGCCACTGGGTTATACCCTCGTTAGTTTTTTAAAAAGGGGGTTGTCCGAGAGTTTGAAAATTAACTAAGGTGGTCCGGAGGGGGGCTGCTTAAAAAATAAAAAGAACGAACTACTTACCTTCTGTCGCCTGTGGGTGTCCCGGTGTGTAAACAAAACATGTAAACACCAAACTGGCGCGCCGGAGCGCAGCGCTGCAATTCAGCTTTTCCGGCCGGGCGTGGCCGGGCACGCCTATCCGTCCCTATACACACCCAGCATTGTGTATGGGAAGCCAGCCGGAAAGGTTTGTCGGGCCGGCGGGTCGGGTGGGGGCAGTCCAGGCCGGAAGCTGAGGTCCAGCGCTGCTCGGCGGCCATGTTTGTTTTACCTGGCGCCCAGACCGGAGCATGGATAACCGTAGGGGCAAAACCGAGAAGGTAAGTAGAATGTTATTTTTTTTGAAGCAGCCCCCTCCGGACCCGGGGGGGAAGCCCGAGGGCTGAATCTCTCGGCTTCTCGGCCACCAATGCTCCTACCAATTAAGAATAGCCGACTCACAGTCAGCACCCAGTGTTTGTGACGAAAAACAACCCACACACCCAACAGCTGACCTCACTGGGGCGACATGCCTAGTTCAAAACAGTTGTCCCTGGAGGGATCCCCGACATGCCTGAGTCCATCTCATGCCTGCAGCCCCGGTGAATTCTGCACCTATATCCAAACCCCTCAGACACTGGTGGATAACTGTGCCAGACATTACATGCGGGACAATTGGTCTTCTAACGGTACTACTGGCCAAGCCTTTGCTGCAAAGGATGTCGCCAACAGCGACATTAGCCTGAGCTCACAGGAACTTCTGGCAGACCGTGTTTTTTGTAAGTAAGAAGGATGCACTGAATAGCGTCGAGCAGGTAACGCCCGTCTGCCCGTGTAACGTACATTATGTCTTATTATATGTACCTAGTGGTCACCCTGCGATATATGTTAACACGTGTCTATTATACTGTACTAAAGTTCTACAGTGTAATGTAGCAGCTGTTACTATCACTGTACTAGTGTCTGCAAGTTTATAAAGAGTAGTGTCGTGCGAGAGTCATAACATCAACATGTGTCTGTATTATAGGTGTCAATGTCGAAGGGTCTAGCAGTGTATGGTTATGTCGATATGAGATCTGTACACGAGGGTCGGCCAGTGTTTGTAGGGGTCGTATTATACTGTACTAGTGCTGCGGTTTTAGTCGCAGTAGGGGGAGTACGTACGTGTGTATAATACTCGTTGTCATAAGGCGGTCTGGGAGTGGTCGACATGGATGGGTGTGCTGTTATTATTCTGTACTTAGGGTCGCAGTGTATGTCATGTCTGTATTATGGTCTTTGAGACTGTGTCGCTGTAGGAATGTCTGTATACGAGTGTCTGCATGTATGTAGTGTGTCGTATGGATCGGAAGTGTGACCATCGAGCCGGCCAGTGGGTGATATGGAGTTCCGTGCGTTACCGGAATGTCTGTATAGAATAATGCATGATACGAGGGGCTGCAGGTGGTGAGTGGATCAAGGAGGCGTGAGGATATGTTCGAAAAGGGGCTTGAAGTGTATGTAATAGTCTGAGAGTGATCTAGAAACGAAGCGATCCGGGCATGATATGGAGTGTGTGTATGAGTCCTGTACAAGTGGCTTGGCAGGGGGTGTGCTGTCTGTATTAGTCTGTGTAAGTGTCTGTCATGGTATATGAAATAAGGGTACTGTAATTAATCTGTGTGGCGGGGGTGTCTGTTAGGTGTAAGTAGTAATGGTCTGTACTATGTCTAGCAGGTAGGGGTGTGGCCTGTAGTGTCCTGCTTAGTCTTTAGCAGTAGTGGGCCCGGGAGTGGGTGATGTCATTATCTGTACTAGGGTCGCAGGTGTAATTTAATGTCCCTGGTAGTATCTGGTTCTAGTAAGTCTATCCAGTGTATGTATGGCCGGTTATATGTTCGAGTGTCTAGCAGGGTAGTGTATGTGATCTGTAGTATATGTAATCTACGTAGTCTGCAGTGTATGTTATGTCTTAATTTAAAATCCTTACTAGTGTCCTAATCATTTTATGATAGGTTCATGTATTAATCTGTACTAGGGTCTGTCGAGTGTAATTTAAATTCGGGTGTATCTGTACTAGGTCCCGTGCAGTGTAGTGTAGTGTCTGGGGCTTAATATGTAATACTAAGTGTCTGCAGTGTATGGAGTGACTGTATAATATATGTTTCTAAGTGTCGGCAGATGGAGTTTAGTCGGGATTAATACGGTACTAGGTGTCTGCCAGTGTAGGAAGGTTAGTGTAGTCCTTAGTATTACTGTACTAGTGTTCGAAAGGTGAGTCTGGCCGATGGTCATGTTGTGGAGACTATAATTATCTGGACTATTGTCTGCCCGGTGTATGTAATGTCTGTATATCGGTACAGTGGTCGTCAGTGTATTGGTCTTCTGGTAGTATCATCTTTACAGTAGTCTGCCGGGTAATAGTTAATGTGTGTAGTGTCCTGGGCAGTTGATGTATGGGTGTTCTGGTAATGACTGTAAAGCTAAGGTTCTGCATGGTATTTTGTGTCCCCTGTATGATATGGTTTACGTTGTGTCAGGCAAGTTGTACGTTTTTATGTCTGGATATCTGTACTAATTATGGGTACTTCTTGACTCAGTATGGAATGTCTTTTATATGCTGATGGATACTATTGTCTGCATTGTATTGTAGGTGTCTGGAAGTATCTTACTGTGGTGTGTCTGGCAGGGAAGTTAGGGTATTGTCTGTATTATAAGAACAAATGTACTAGTGCGCTCTGCCCAGTGTATCATTGATTCTGTAAGGATCAAACACAAAACAAAACCGCTAAATTAGATACCAGTGTCTGCGTGATATGTAGTGTCTAAGGGTCAATTATCTGTCACTAGTGTCCTGGCAGTTATGTCAAATGTCTGGTATTATCTGTGTCAAGTGTGTCTGCTAGAGCTTGGTTGCTGCCTGAGAAGTGATACCTCATAATCCTGCCAAGGGGGGTCTCATTTGTGTGCTTGCTAATCCTCAGTATAAAACAGCCACAAAGGTTCGCAAAAAAACAAGATGGAAAAAGCTTCAAAAAAAAGGGTCGGATGGGGTTGTTGTGTTTTTTTAAGCCCCGTTTTTTGTTTTGCGCCTAAGACGAACTTCAAGGATGAATATCATAGGCGCCAGCAAAACATCTGGATTGGTAGGATAAATGAGGGAAACGGGTACCTTCCACACGATGGTATGCCCGCCCGTGCGGGCATAATTCGCCGTATGCTGGAGGATGAGGAGGAGGTTGACCCCTCCTCCCTCTCTATAAAAATAGCGGCAACCGTCCGCACACTGCCGAAAGATAGAGTCTTGCTCTATCTTTTTTTTTGCTTTGTGCGGCCCGATTGGTGGCCAGAAATGTGTGGCACACCAGATTTCCTATATTTTCCCTAATATTTGCCGGTCTAATGGGGACGTACATGCGGCCGCAAATTTGCGGCCGCATGTACGGCCCACAGATGGCAGTGTGAATGAGCCCAAAGCTGGGTATTTTTGCTGCGCGGCTAGTTTGGTGTTTAGTCGCAAAAATGGCGCAAAAACGGTGCGCCTGAATGAAAAGGCGCAAAAACAGAAAAAACGAGTGATACATGTGGCCCAAAGTCTTTGCAGATGACCCTGGAATTGAACCCAGGACCCCAGCAATATTGTTGCCCACAGAAGAAGTTATTTTCTTGACATCATTTCCTTCTGAAAGAATTAGTTAGCAAAATCCAGTAAAACGTTTAACACTGCCCAATTTTTTTCCGATTTCCAACGTCAAATTTGTGAAATAACGCCTTGTAAATGTACTTGATAGCCGGGTAGGTCAGGAGAGTCACGCGCTTTATCAACACTTTTCAGAGCTGTCCTTTTTTCAATTAGCTCCTGCTATACTGATAAGACCAAACATCCTTGTACTCATGGAAAATTCATAAGTCCAAGCGCTACTGAATAACCTTCCTGAATAAGCGTATTCATGGCGTGTAAACCACACCTCTCTGTCATTGCAGAACATAAGCTGACCTTCTCCAACACTTGTGTCCTAGCTCTAGGGCACGACCTTTCCACTAGGTAGATCTTCTACACTCTAATTTTATTGTACATATATGGAAGATGATAAGAATAAAATTGAATTGAATTATCTACCTATCTATCTATCTATCTATCTATCTATCTATCTCATATCTATCTATCTATCTATCTATCTCATATGTATCTATCTATCTCATATGTATCTATCTATCTATCTATCCATCCTCTATCTATCTATCTATCTATCTATCTATATATCTCTATCTATCTATAGGGAACCTACCACCCCGATTCTACCTATAAAGGTAGAAGGGGTGGTAGGTGGATGAATGGGAAGTGAGGATAGCCCATTTTGGGCTAATCCTCATGTCTTGGCTATCTTTTAGAAAAGTTTATTGCAGGCATATGCACATTTATTTATGTGGCTACTGGGGCGTGGAGTAGCTGGACATGAGGCTACTAGTCGCGGCTACTCCACGCCCCAGTAGCCACGTTACTCCGCCTACCAGGTAATCTTCGGCGCGGCCCTCATCCTAGTCCCCTGCGTTCTACTGGAGCTGCCATCAGGTAGTCTATAAACTCACTATATAAACTGGTCTCCTATGAACAGAATGGCAACAAGTACCTCATCACTGGAGGTGCAAATACTGGGATCCATAGAGATCATGACTAAGCAATAGCATTTGTGCACATGCTCAACTAGCACTCTGTTCATTTCTATGGGACTATCTATCTATCTATCTAGGAAAAAAAGAGAAGTCCGGAGCAGCACTACTGGTTAAGTGATAAAGTGGTGCAAAGCCGTAAGTTCCGTGGCAAGCGGTCTTTTGTAGATAAGTCCAAAAAATAGGCAGCACTCCAAGGTTGTAGTCAAAAATGTGAGGGTGAAGCTTTATTCCATGGCAACGTTTCGGTGGATTAATCCACCTTTATCAAGCATGCTATCTATCTCTCATATCTATCTCTCATATCTTATCTTATCTGTCTATCTATAATAATAATAATAACTATCTATCTCTCATATCTATCTATCTACCTCATATGTATCTATCTCTCACTCTCTCTCTCTATATATTCAGCACAAAAGTTAAAGAGTTTAGATGGAGAACTTGCATAAATTGTAAGCCCTTAGGGGCAGGGCCTCCATTACTGTTGTTTCAACTTTTATATTATTTCATTTGCAACACCCTCGCCGATGCAAGGCGGAGGAGTGGTTGCGAATACGTCCCACCATGTAGCTTGCAGCCTGTGTAGGATCTAATCAGCCCCACAGCATGTCACTACATCACACTACATAGTCCTTAACTTTTAATATTTTATTATTTTTTTTTATTTTTTAAACTTTTTTTAAATTTTTTTTTTTCACTATCTTTTAGACCATCTAGGGTACATTAACCCTAGATGGTCAGATCGCTGGTACCATATACTGCAATACTACAGTATTGCAATATATGGCATTTTTGCAGCACATTCATTACAATGAGCCACTGGCTCATTGTAACGAATCTGCAGCTGCCAGATAGCCTCGTGTCAAAAGAAGACACGAGGCTACCATGGCAACTGATCGCCGCCCCCGATGACGTTCGGGGGCATACACTACAGACACTAGTACAGATAATACAGACATTATATACACTACAGACACTAGTACAGATAATACAGACATTACATACACTACAGACACTAGTACAGATAATACAGACACTACAGACAGGAGCTGCAGACTCTATTTACAGTTCATCACCTTCTATTTACAAAACATTCTGCAGAATCCTGAGCTCAGAGCAAGAGAGAAGAGAACTTTGCAGAATGTTGCAGATACTACAGACAAGTGTCGCCCATGTAATTCTGCACAATATCTGAGGGGGATACTGTGCAGAATTACAGGGGTGCAGCAGGAGACCAGCACTGGGGGATCCCCTCCAGGAGAAGCCACTGCTGAGGAGGTCACTGGGTGCAGGGTGTCACACACCTGGGTGCTGCTGTGAGTGTTATCTTCATTCTGGGCTGTGGGAGAAGCAGAGAGGAGCTTGTAGCAGGATCACATGTAAGTGCCCGAATCTAACATTGCGCCTAAACTGCGCCAAAATTGCGCCTAAACTGTGTTAAAGTAAAGTGATTAATAAGAGGCAGGAAATTACCTTATCACAGTTGTTGATAATTCTGGCAAATCAGTGCACCAGAATTTAGGCGCAACTACTACACTTAGGCGCACAAAAGTGATAAATGTGGCCCTTGGTTTGTAACAATGGGTTACATGTAATACTGCTGTTCCCCTGTAGTGGTCACTGTAGGGAAAATGAGAAGCTTATGGAGAAACCATCTGATTGGTGGAGTCTACACATTCCGCCACAGAATTCTGTCTCAACTTGTGCCCAAAAATTGTGTAAAATTCCGATTTATTAAGATTTTGAGACTCTTTTTAGACACTTTTCTGACAAAAGGGTTTGACCGAAAAAAAGGAGACATGAACTCACAGGGAAAATTCTGTGTGCCAAAAACTAGACCGACAAAGAGATGGCCCACGGTTTGACTCAGCAGCCTAATACAATAGATTTGTTATAAAAGATACATAGGCAAGTAGATAAATAGATTTGATAGATAGAAAGTTGGATAGATAAGAGAGAGATAGATGTGAGAGAGCTAGATATGAGATAGATAGATAGATAGATAGATAGATAGATAGATAGATATGAGATAGATAGATAGATAGATAGGAGATAGATAGATAGATAGATAGATAGATAGATATGAGATAGATAGATACAATGACCTCTATATAGATAACACTGACCCATCATTACATCACTACCGACAATAGATGCTGTCACAGCTTATCTCCTCCTCCCTGTACAATGTCCTCTATATAGATAACACTGACCCATCATTACATCACTACTGACAATATATGATGTCACAGCTTATCTCCTCCCCCTCCCTGTACAATGACATTTATATAGATAACACTGACCCATCATTACATCACTACTGACAATAGATGATGTCACAGCTTATCTCCTCCCCCTCCTGTCAATGTTCGCATATCGATAAACACTGACCCATCATTACATCACTACTGACAATAATGATGTCACAGCTTATCTCCTCCTCCTCCCTGTACATGACCTCTATATAGATAACAGTGCCCATCATTACATCACTACTGACAATAGATGATGTCACAGCTTATCTCCTCCTCCCTGTGCAATGACCTCTATATAGATACCACTGACCCATCATTACATCACTACTGACAATAGATGATCACAGCTTATCTCCTCCCCCTCCCTTGTACATGACCTCTATATGATAACACTGACCCATCATTACATCACTACTGACAGTAGATGATGTCACAGCTTATCTCCTCCCCCCTCTCCTGTACAAGACCTCTATATAGATAACACTGACCATCATTACATCACTACTGACAATGATGATGTCAAGCTATCTCCTCCTCCTCCTTGTACAATGACCTCTATATAGATAACACTGACCCATCATTACATCACTACTGACAATAGATGATGCACAGCTTATCTCCTCCCCCCCCTCCCTGTACAATGACCTCTATATAGTATAACACTGACCCATCATTACTCACACTACAAGGGATGATGTCACAGCTTATCTCCTCCTCCTTCCTGTACATGACCCTTATATAGAATATACTGGCCCATCATTACATCACTACTGACAATAGATGATGTCACAGCTTATCTCCTCCCCCTCCTCCTGTACAATGACCTCTATATAGATACCACTGACCCATCATTACATCACTACCAACAATAGATGATGCCACAGCTTCTCTCCTCCCCCTCCCTGTACAATGACCTCCCCGGGTTACGTACAAGATAGGTTCTGTAGGTTTGTACTTCAGTTGAATTTGTATGTAAGTCGGAACTGTATATTTTATAACTGTAACTCTAGGCAAAAAATTTTTTGGTCTATGTGACAATTGGATTTTAAACATGTTGAGTTGTCATAAGAACCAGGATTAACAATAAAGCTTCATTGCAGACGCCTGTGATAACTGTTATAGCTGATTGTTGTAGCCTAGGACTAAAGTACAGTAAATTACCAACATCTAGAGGTCTGTTTGTAACTAGGGGTCGTCTGTAAGTCGGGTGTTCTTAAGTAGGGGACCGCCTGTAATTTTAATAATTCATTTGTAAATACATATTTACAGATCTTTAATTTCAATAATTTGATTTTGGATGATTTCATTCAAACAATACATATTTAATCCTCATTTATGAATTTGCTCATTGAAACAAGAATAATATAATTCACACTTTAAAGTAAAGAATATGAAAACAAATTTAAACTAATGTCGTTTTGCCTAAATAAGACATTGGTTGCAAATACAGGTGGTCCCCGACTTAAGGACACCTGAATTAGAAATGACCCCTAGTTACAGACGGACCCCGTCTGCAATGATCAGCTGTAAGGTGTCTGTAATGAAGATTTATTGATAATCCTTATTCCCACAACAGCACAATATTTTCATAATCCAATTACACAGGAACAGAAAATATTTTGTTTACAGTTACAATCATATAACATACCTGTTCTAACTTACATACAAATTCAACTAAAAGGAAAACTTCCATTTCATTTGATGCATTATGAAGCAAACATGCCTTGAGACTGCTGTAGCTACACTGATGCAGAAACATATCTTCTTTAATCCCTGAATTAAGTGGTGGTTTTTCTGAAAAAAACTATTATTACATTATGATATTGAGGATGTGTCGCTCCTGTGTCTGCCTTGGCGCTTCTTCTCTTACCTTAATTATGCGCTGCTCCATCCTTGTCCTGCCCAGCATAAGCCGAGAATACGTCTTCACTGTGTTGTCCCTGACAGGCAGAAGTAATCAATCTCTGCACCATCCCACAGCTGCTGTGTATAAGTCATCCGGTTGATTAGTCCTATCTGGACATGTATGGAAGCCAGTTTGCACCCAGCTTTCCCAAGATCCTGTATTGTATAATTGTTTTTTTAGCATAACCACTCGGATCAGAGATTAAACAAGATATGTTTCTGCATCAGTATAGCTACAGCATTCTCAACGTTTGGTTCACAATTCAAGAAAACAAATAGTGCATTTTCTTTAAGTAGAAACCTTACAAACCTATCTTCTACATAACCCGGGGACTGCCTATCTTTAGGATGAAGGAGACTATGGCAGATAGCAAACATGTTATTTAGATGATATTATTAATAATAATAATAACAACAATAATAATAACGATAATAATGATAACAATAATAACAATAATAATAATAACAACAGTAGTAATAATAATAATATAAATAATAATAATAACAACAATAATAATAATAATAATAATAACAACAACAGTAGTAATAATAATAATAACAATAATAATAATAATAACAATAATAATAATAATAATAGCAGTCGTTTCCCTTAGTGAATGAGCCCAAGGTTAAATAGCGATTAGCTTGGGGTCATACGCCACAGCCAGTAGCTTCAAAGTTCCAAAAGAAGTTTCTTTATTTCAGGAAAATATAAAAAATCCAATAAAAAAAATCTAAAAAACTAATTAACAGCCAACGCTTTAGCTACAAGAACAATTGTCTGTCAGTCTAATACTAATACAATAGATACTCACAGATTACGCAGCGCTGCACGAACTTGCCAAATCAGTTCCTGTCCCCCATGGGCCACAATCTAATCACCTAGCAGTATTTTTGGGATGTGAGGAAACCGAGGACCTGAGGAAACGCCCGCAAGACAATAAGAAACTACAACCTCTTTCAGAGGATGACCCGGACACTTCTACTTGTAAAGTATCTAGACCTGCAGACAGCGTTCGTTCCCGAAATACTTTGTCTGTTAAAGGGTTGTCCGGAAGTTATGAAAATTAACTAAGGGTCCGGAGGTGGGCTCTTAAAAAAATCACATCTACTTACCTCCTCGGTGCCCTCCGGTATCCCTGCTCCGTCTGGGCGCCATGTAACAAACATGGCCGCCGAGCAGCGCTGGACTCAGCTTCCGGCCGGACCCACCACCTTCCGCTCCCATACACATGCTGTGTAATAGGGACGGATAGCGTGCCCGTCCACTGCGGCCGAAGCTGAATTCAGCGCTGTCCCGCGGCCATTTGTTTTTACATGTTTGTTTATCACACGCGACACCCACAGGGGCCGCCAGAAGGTAGTAGTTCTTTATTTTTTAAGCAGCCCCCTCCGACACCTTTAGTTAATTTCATAACTCTCGGACAACCCCTTAACTAACGCGTTAACCCAGTGCTACATTGCTCACCTGACTTATTATGTTTTTTGGCCAACTGGTCTGTGGAAAGTGGCCAAAAAATAACCCTGAGTTGGGCCTAGTCAGACATCAGACTAAGGTGAGCCACTGCGGACATTGCTGTTTTATGCTAATAATCACTAAGATTAATGAACTAGAGGAGCCCCTCCTTCTTTTTTCCTGTTGTAATACAATAAAAAGATCTGGACTAATATCATGCCGTCCACCCAACTAATTCCTCCTTCACCCAACCACTTTGGATTCCCGTGACCTTCAGACCGACAGAGGAAGTTACCCCCCATGTACGGCACGTTGTGATCTTTTTTGATTCAACCCCCCCATATCTCTATAAATAGGAGTGAATCAAACATGGTTGCATGCAACAATAGTTTTCCGGGAATATTCATAGAAGTTTAATGATTTCTGTAAGTCTGTATGTGTAATGAGCCTGGCTGTTTTCGTGGTCCCAACCATCGAGATGGGTTTATCCCAAATAAGTAGATAGTAATAGTTTTTTTTTTAATGAAATATTTATTTAAAGGGGTCTTCTAACCAGCCTCCTCACATCAGACTGCTCAAACACTCTGTTGAACGGCCCTAAACTTTTTTGGAGCCTTTGATGTCAAGATTATGGGTCATTTACTAAGGGCCCGATTCGCGGTTTACCCACATGTTTACCCGAATATTTCCGATTTGCGCCGATTTTCCCTGTATTGCCCGGGTTTTTGGCCACGCGATCGGATTGTGGTGCTCGGCGCCGGCATGCACGCGAGCGGAAATCGGGGTGGTGGCCAACGAAAACCCGAGCTTATTCGGAAAAACCGACGCATTTTTTTTAAAAAAATTGTGTCGCGGGACTCGCGCTTACTTTCACCAGGTATAGGCCTCGGGCATTTCCGCGGGCCCGGGGAACTTCAGCGCAGGCAGCGACATCTGGTGGACGGCGGAGGAAACTACCTTAGTAATTAGCCGGAAGACCCGAATCCACCGCACAGAACGTGCCGCTTGATCGCGAATGGCCGGGTATAAATCTGCCCCTATCAGTCACACCCAACCTGTTAGCTCCAGCCCAGGACCCACTATCTGACGTAGGGAGTCCAGTTAGAATAATCTTAGAGTAGCAACACCAAATTTGCTAATATGTTCTCTACTATGAGACGTGGTCCTTGGCTGGACTGAGAAGCTGTGGAATGGAGTTTTACAATTACAGGGTAAGTAATAAGTGACACCCCTTTAAGGTCCTCTTTAAGCCAGTTCGTATCCATTCTTGTCATAAAAAGATTCGGCTAGTTTTCCAGACCACTTTGGTAACCAGAGTTAAAAGACATTAGTCAATTGGATTTGTTATTAATTGTTGCCAACTGATTGCAATGAATATCAAAAATATAAGCCAATCATGGTCACCACACCTTTCCGTACTCTTGTGAATTTTGGACTTGAGAAAATCCCCCCAAGTTTCGGTGCTTGAAGCAGCCTTGATTTGGCAAAAGTAGTGCTAGAAAAACCTGAACAGGGACAAGTCCAAAGTTTTCAGTAGTAACTAGAGAACTGTAAAAAACGGAACTAAGCTAAGGTCAATCCCAGAGAAGTGCTATGAATCAAAGAGCCGATCCCAGAAGACTGAAACAAAAGAAGAGTCAAGGCAAGCCAAGGTTTACGTACTGGATCTAAAACACATACTGGAACTAACAGGTACAAACCCCACAAGAGAGCTCAAGATCCTAGGAGATCTGAGGCTCAGACCCGTGGGCAATACATGGAAAAGATCACCTTCAAGGAAGGACTATACTACAACCCCACCACTTTAAGGAGTCAAGAGAACTGGAAGTTTTATATTGTATGGACGACTGTCTGGGTGCTCCCGTGACCCATATCTTGGGTCGCCGGCTCACCCCGTGCCGCTCTGTACCCGCAAGCTTGCACCCGCGCATCTTACCTGTCCCCACTCCTTTTCCTGATTCCTTCCCAGCTTCAGAAATTTAAAGGGCCAGCGCATCGTATGTGGCGCTGGACCTTTCCCAGGATCCTATTAAACTGCCTCTCCCTGCACTCCCTGCCTGGATTTTTCTGCCTTAGTGAAAGCTCATGCCGAGCTGTTATTGTGATTTCCCCGCTGTGACCACGCTTCGTTCCTGACTACCTCCTCTGCTGCCTGCCTTGACCTTTGCTACGTCCCCAACTCGATCCATTGCTGCCCGTCCTGACCTCCTGCCTGTCCCGGACTACGATTCTGTTCAACTTTACTGCACCTCGCCTTTGCTGCCCCCAGGGACAAGTCACACCTGTGGAACGACCTGGTGGTACCACGCTGCTGCAAGTCCAACCTGCTTTGCGGCAGGGCTCTGGTGTAAAAACCGGGTGCCACATAGATTCCGTCCCAGTGTCGGCTTATGTCATCGCTCATGGTCCAGTGGATCCACAACCCTGGAGCCTGACAACGACTGAAAGTTCAAACACTCTCTCCAGAAATTGTTGAAAAAAATCTTTTCTATCACAGTTCAGAACTTTACTCATTTTGGAAAGTTTTTTTTTTTTACACAAACCCTTGTCTCAGATACGAAGAAAAATCTATTTTCTTCTTCGAAAACACGGATTGCATCTCCCAGAACATTGATCTAGGATTCATTGGAAGTTACTCATCCTTGTATTTTTCATAACCTTTACAGTTCCCAGCACAATTCTTAAAGTTTTACTTCCTTCATATTTGATCTTTCCAGAAGATGACATTTGCTTTTTTTTGTGTGTTATGGTGAGTGAGGAAGCAAGGATAAGGCTCTGTGTATAGGGGAGAGTGGATATGTAGGTTAAGAAGTGGGAAAGATCAGAGTCATTACTACCTGTCATTCTGTCACCAAGAAATGGGTGCAAATGTATTTTACAACTCAATTTCACCGTATTTGATTTTTTTTAAAGATTAGTTACATAGCATAGCAATGGATTTTTGAAGGTGGGGAGTAAAAAGTACAGCAAAGTTCAGGTCCATGCCAAGCTTTGCGCATTCGGGTCCCCCATAACCAAACCTGGACTCAGCAGGAAGTTTTGTACAATATCTGGTTCAACCCAGAACATCTAGTAGATTGACCATCAAACTGATTTTAATGATGCTTGAAGATGGCTCAGGGGCCAGTCCTCCTCAAACTCCACGGCTAACACCCGATTCGGTGCTGGCACCAATCACTGACAGCAAACGTGACACCAAACATTTTCCAAGGATCTTCACTCCCTGATGATGCCATGGGGAGCAATGGCCCGAGGGAAAATGCTGGCAGCTTTGTAAATGGCATTCTAATGTGGCTTGCTGGCCACATTTAAAGGGTTAACAGCCACAATCGGTTTCAAAATAACTTTTTTAAGCTTTGGTCCGAACTCTCCAAACCCAAATTGATGCGCTAAACACTAGTTATTACCCATAAGCAGTAGAGTTACTTTTAGGTAATACAGAAACTATTTCTTCATGTATAATCTGCCCAGCTCCTCCTGCTCTATAATATCTGCCTGCGATGGACACTATGTACAAATCTACTCAGCTCCACCTGCTCTATAACATGCTGCCTGCAGATAGGACACTATGTACAATCTACTCAGCTCCTCCCGCCTATAACATGCTGCCTGCAGATAGGACACTGTACATACTCTCACTCCTGCTCTATACATGCTGCCGGCAGATAGGACATTTGTACAATCTGCTCAGCTCCTCTTGCTCTATAACATGCTGCCTGTGATAGGACACATATACATCAGCTGACTCTCCTCCTGCTCTATAATATGCTGCTGTGGATAGGACACTATGACATCTCTGCTCAGCTCCTCTCTCTATAACATGCTGCCTGCAGATAGGGCACTATGTACAATCTGCTCAGCTCCTCCTCTCTATACATGCTGGTCTGCGATGGACACTATGTAACAATCTTCCAGCCCTCCTGCTCATACATGCTGCCTGCAGATAGGACACTTTGTACAATCGCTCAGCTCCTCTTGCTCTATAACATGCTGCCTGTGTAAGGACACTATAACAATCAGCTGAGCTCCTCCTGCTCTACATATGCTGCCTGTGATAGGACACATATACAATCTGCTCAGCTCCTCCTGCTCTATAACATGCTGCCTGCAGATAGGGCACTATGTACAATCTGCTCAGCTCCCCTGCTCTATAACATGCGTCTCGCAGATAGGACACTATGTAACCAATCTGCTCAGCTCCTCCTGCTCTATAACATGCTGTCTGCAGATATGACCTATGTACAATCTGCTCAGCCCTCCTGCTCTATAACCTGCTGCCTGCAGATAGGACATTATATACAATCTCCTCAGCTCTTCCTGCTCCTATAACATACTGCCTGCATAGGACACTATGTAAAAATCTGCTCAGCTCCTCCTGCTCTATAACATCACTGACTGCAGATAGGACACTAATACAATCAGCTGAGCTCCCTCCTTCATAATGCTGCCTGCAGATAGGACACTATGTCCAACTGCTCAGCTCCTCCTGCCTCTATAACATGCTGCCTGCAGATAGGACACTATGTACAATCTGCTCAGCTCCTCCTGCCTATAACATGCTGCCTGCAGATAGGGCATTATATACAATCTCCTCAGCTACCTCCTGCCTCTATACCATATCGCGCCTCAGATAGGACACTTTGTACAATCTCACTCCTCTCCCCGGTCTAAATATACTGCCTGCGATAGACACTTGTACAATCTCCTCGCTCCTCCTGCTCTATAACATGCTGCCTGCAGATAGGACACTATGTACAATCTCCTCAGCTCCTCCTGCTCTATAACATGCTGCAATGTGATAAGATATATTTTGGTTAAAAAAAAATATATACTTTATTATTTTACATGTCAACCCTCATGCGGATAGGTCCGGCAAAGCTGTGGGTTTTCAGTTCACGCTGTAAATACATCATTTTCTTTCTGCTTGTGCTGTATATTTAAGGCATCTAGTATATTCTAAAGCAGGTGCGTAACAGAGTAAAAGTTTTCATTTCATGAATTGGAGGTGAAATGATAGGAGATGAAACTAATGACAAGAGGCGATGATCACACTCTCCCCTCCTTCCCCTACAGAGTGACCTATGCAGATCACAGAGTAAGAATCATCCCCCAGAACCAGAGGTCTTTTAAGACTCAAGTAAATATGGACTTTTTAAATATTTTTTAAAAAATATTTTAATATTCATATGAAGGGGCTAGATCTGAATATCATGTATTGTCAGTGAATCCGGGGATACAAGTAAAGCCTCGGGGAATAATTGCCAGGAAAACTTAGATTTGTACAACTAAGGAAATGTAGTAAATAAAAGGCTATACTTAGCCCCGATGAAATTATGTCACCGTTATTTCCTCTGGCGATGACAGATGGCGGATCTATTAGGGAAGCTCTTTTATAGTCAGAGGGGAAAAAAAAATCACTTACCTCAAATTAACTACATTGGAAATGTTATTTGCTATTATTTGAAGTGCAGCTATTAAATTATGTCGTAAATGATTATAATACCTCACATCACATTGTATTCTGTTACCACATTGTCTCCATATTCTGCCGTCCATATTCCACAGGCGGATAATGTATGTCACATACTGGAGGCTACGCTTTCTGCTTATTTTATTTATAGATTGTATATTTTTTTCATGATATTATTATTGTTTTGTGTACATTTTTGCTGTTTTACTCTTTGACTTTAGCTCTACATTTGATTCTGTAAGGCGGTGATGAATATGTATGCGCTATATAAATAATTTTATTATTAATTTTTTACCTAAATAACTGGTTATATTATATTATTATAAAATAATAAATATTATTTTATTACTATGTTGTTATATTATTATTGTTATTTTTTATCATTGTTATAGTTATTATTCTTGTTATGTTATTATTATATTTATATTTATTATTACTACTGTTATTATTATTATTATTATTATTAATAATAATAATAATAATAATAATAATAATAATAAACCAGTTATTTAGGTAAAAATACTAATAAAATTATTTATATAGCGCCATCATATTCCTCAGCGCCTTACAGATCAAATGTAGAGCTAAAAGTCAAAGAGTAAAACAGCAAAAATGTACCAAAACAATAATAATAAATCATGAAAAAAAATATACTAAATCTATAAATAAAATAAGCAGAAAGCGTAGCCTCCAGTATGTGACATACATTATTCCCGCCTCTGTGAATATGGACGGCAGACAGAGACAGACAGAGACATATGTGGTAACAGAATACAATGTGATGTGATGCTATTATAATCATTTACAGACATAATTTAATAGCTGCACTTCAAATAATAGCAAATACCATTTCCATGTAGTTAATTTGAGGTAAGTGATTTTTTTTTTCCCCCTCTGACTATAAAAGATGCTTCCCTAAATAGATCCGCCATCTGTCATCGCCAGAGGAAATAAACGGTGACATAATTTCATCGGGGCTAAGTATAGCCTTTTATTTACTACATTTCCTTAGTTGTACAAATCTAAAGTTTTCCTTGGCAATTATTCCCCGAGGCTTTACCTTGTGTCCCCAGATTCACTGACAATACATGATAGCAGATCTAGCCCTCTTCATATGAATATTAAAATATTTTTTAAAAAATATTTAAAAAGTCCATATATTACTTGAGTCTTAAAATGACCTCTTGGCTTCTGGGGGATGATTCTTACTCTGTGACATCTGCATAGGTCACTCTGTAGGGAGAAGGAGGAGATGTGATCATCGCCTCTTGTCATTAGTTTCATCTCCTATCATTTCACTCCAAATTCATGAAATGAAACTTTTCCTTACTGTTATCACCTGCTTTAGAACTATACTAAGATGCCTTACATAATACAGCACAAGCAGAAAGAAAATGATAGTATTTACAGCGTGAACTGAAAACCACAGCTTTGCCGGACCTTATTCCAGCATGAGGGTTGACATGTAAAATAATAAAGTATATATTTTTTTTTAACCAAAATATATCTTATCACATTGCAGCATGTTATAGAGCAGGAGGAGCTGAGGGAGATGTACAAGTGTCGTATCTGCAGGCCAGTAGATATAGAGCAGGAGGAGCTGAGGAGATTGTACAAAGTGTCTATCGCAGGCAGCAGTATGTTTATAGAGCAGGAGGAGCTGAGGAGATTGTATATAATGCCCTATCTGCAGGCAGCATGTTATAGAGCAGGAGGGAGTGAGCAGATTGTACTAGTGTCCTATCTGCAGGCAGCATGTATATAGGCAGAGGAGGAGCTGAGCAGTGTACATAGTGTCCTATCTGCAGGCAGATTTATAAGAGCAGGAGGAGCTCAGATGATTGTGATACTAGTGTCCTATCTGCCAGTCAGGATGTTATAGAGCAGGAGGAGCTGAGAGTGTACATAGTGTCCTATCTGCGCAGCTATGTTAAGGCAGGAAGAGTAGCAGATTGTATATAAGTGTCCTATCTGCAGACAGCGTTATAAGAGCAGGAGGAGTGAGCAGTTGTTACATAGTGTCCTCATTCTGCGGACAGCAAGTTATAGGCAGGAGGAGATGAGCAGAATTGTAATAGGGTCTATCTGCAGGACAGCATGTTATAGAGAGCAGGGAGCTGAGCGATTGTAATAGGCCCTATCTGCAGGCAGCATGTTAAGAGCAGGAGGAGCTGAGCAGATTGTATTGTCCTATCCACAGGCAGCATATTATAGAGCAGGAGGAGCTCAGCTGATTGTATATAGTGTCCTATCCACAGGCAGCATGTTATAGAGCAAGAGGAGCTGAGCAGATTGTACAAAGTGTGTCCTATATGCAGGCAGCATGTTATAGAGCAGGAGGAGCTGGACAGATTGCACATAGTGTCCTATCTGCAGGCAGCATGTTATAGAGCAGTAGGAGCTGAGCAGATTGTACATAGTGTTCTATCTGCAGGCAGCATGTTATAGAGCAGGAGGAGCTGAGCAGATTGTACATAGTGTCCTATCTGCAGGCAGCATGTTATAGAGCAGGAGGAGCTGGGCAGATTGTACATAATGTCCTATCTGCAGGCAGCATGTTATAGAGCAGGAGGAGCTGGACAGATTGTACATAGTATCCTATCTGCAGGCAGCATGTTATAGAGCAGGAGGAGCTGAGCAGATTGTACATAGTGTCCTATCTGCAGGCAGCATATTATAGAGCAGGAAGAGCTGAGCAGATTGTACATAGTGTCCTATCTGCAGACACATTTATAGATCAGGAGAGCGAGCAGATGTACATAGTGCCCTATCTGCCGGCAGCATTTTATAGAGCAGGAGAGCTGAGCAGATTGTATTAGTGTCCTATCCACAGGCACTATTTAGAGAGCAGGAGGAGCTCAGCTGAATTGTATATAGTGTCCTATCCACAGGCAGCATGTTATAGAGCAGAGGAGCTGAGCAGATTGTACAAAGTGTCCTATCTGCGGCAGCATGTTATAGAGCAGGAGAGCTGAGAGATTTACATAGTGTCCTATCTGCAGACAGCATGTTATAGAGCAGGAGGAGCTAGCAGATTGTACATAGTGCCCTATCTGCAGGCAGCATGTTATAGAGCAGGGGAGCTGAGCAGATTGTATTAGTGTCCTATCCACAGCAGCATTTATAGAGGCAGAGGAGCTCAGCTGATGTGTATATGTGTCCTATCCCACAGAGCAGCATGTTATAGAGCAGGTGGAGCTGAGTAGATTGTACATAGTGTCCTATCTGCAGGCAGCATATTATAGAGCAGGAGGAGCTGGGCAGATTATACCATGAAGAAAAGTTTCTGTATTACCTAAAGTAACTCTACTGCCTTATGGGTAATAACTAGTGTTTAGCGCATCAATTTGGGTTTGGAGAGTTCGGACAAAGCTTGAAAAAAGTTATTTTGAAACCGATTGTGGCTGTTAACCCTTTAAATGTGGCCAGCAAAGCCACATTAGAATGCCATTTACAAAGCTGCCAGCATTTTCCCTAGGGCCATTGCTCCCCATGGCATCATCAGGGAGTGAAGATCCTATGGAAAATGTTGGCTTTCACGTGCTGTCAGTGATTGGTGCCAGCACCGAATGCTGGTGTTAGCCGTGGAGTTTGAGGAGGACTTGGCCCCTGAGCCATCTTCAAGCATCATTAAAATCAGTTTGATGGTCAATCTACTAGATTTTCTGGGTTGAACCCAGATATTGTACCAAAACTTCCTGCTGATGTCCAGGTTTGGTTATGGGGACCCGAATGCGCAAAGCTTGGCATGGACCTGAACTTTGCTTACTTTTTACTCCCCACCTTCAAAAATCCATTGCTATGCTATGTAATAATCTTTAAAAAAAATCCAAATACGGTGAAATTGAGTTGATTGAAAATACATTTGCACCCATTTCTTGGTGACAGAATGACAGGTAGTAATGACCTCTGATCTTTCCCACTTCTTACACCTACATCTCCACTCTCCCCATACACAGAGCCTTATCCTTGCTTCCTCACTCACCATAACACACAAAAAAAAGCAAATGTCATCTTCTGGAAAGACTCAAATATGAAGGTAGTAAAACTTTAAGAATTGTGCTGGGAACTGTAAAGGTTATAGAACAATACAAGGATGAGTAACTTCCAATGAATCATAGATCAATGTTCTGGGAGATGCAAATCCGTGTTGTCGAAGAAGAAAATAGATTTTTCTTTTGTATCTGAGACAAGGGTTTGTGTAAAAAAAAAAAAAACTTTCCAAAATGAGTAAAGTTCTACAACTGTGATAGAAAAGATTTTTTTCAACAATTTCTGGAGAGATGTTTCTGAACTTTCAAGGTCGTTGTCAGGCTCCAGGGTTAGTGGATCCACTGGACCACTGAGAACGATGACATAAGCCGACACCTGGGACCGGAATCTATGTGGCACCCGGTTTTTCACCAGAGCCCGCCGCAAAGCAGGTTGGACTTGCAGCAGCGTGGTACCACCAGGTCGTTCCACAGGTGTGACTTTGTCCCTGGGGGCAGCCAAGGCGAGGTGCAGTAACGTTGAACAGAATCGTAGTCCGGGACAGGCAGGAGGTCAGGACGGGCAGCACTGGATCGGAGTTGGGGACGTAGCAATAGGTCAAGGCAGGCAGCAGAGGACGGTAGTCAGGAACGGAAGAGTGGTCACAGCGGGAAATCACAATAACAGCTCAGGGCATGAGCTTTCACTAAGGCACGAAAATCCAGCAGGGAGTGCAGGGAGAGGCAGGTTTATATAGGATCCTGGGAAATGTCCAGCGCCAATTAACGATGCGCTGGCCCTTTAAATTTTCTGAAGCTGGCCGAAGGATCAGGAACAGGAGTGGGGACAGGTAAGATGCGCGGGTGCAATGCTTGCGGGTACAGAGCGGCACGGGTGAGCCGGCGACCCAAGATATGGGTCACGGGAGCACCCATGACAGTCGTCCATACAATCATAAGAACTTCCAGTTCTCTTGGACTCCTTAAAGTGGTGGGGTTGTAGTATAGTCCTTCCTTGAAGGTGATCTTTCTCCATGGTTATTGCCCACGGGTCTGAGCCTCAGATCTCCTAGTATCTTGAGCTCTCTTGTGGGTCTTGCTACCTGTTAGTTCCAGTATGTGTTTTAGATCCAAGTAACTGACCTTGGCTTGCCTTTGACTCTTCTTTTGTTCAGTCTCTGGGATCGGCTCTTTGATCTCATAGCACTTCTCTGGGATTGACCTTAGCTTAGTTCCTGTTTTTTACAGTTCTCTAGTTACTACTGAAAACTTTTGACTTGTCCCTGTTCAGGTTTTTCTAGCACTACTTTTGCCAAATCAAGGCTGCTTCAAGCACCGAAACTTGGGAATTTTCTCAAGTCCAAATTTCACAAGAGTACGAAAGGTGTGGTGACCAATGATTGGCTTATATTTTTGATATTCATTGCAATCAGTTGGCAACATTTAATAACAAATCCAATTGACTAATGTCTTTTAACTCTGGTTACCAAAGTGGTCTGGAACATAGCAGAATCTTTTATTGACAAGAATGGATACGAACTGGCTTAAAGAGGACCTTAAAGAGGGTGTCACTCTATTACTTACCTTGTATTTGTAAACTCCATTCCACAGCTTCTCAGCTCCAGCCAAGGACCACCGTCTCATAGTAGAGAACATATTTAGCAAATTTGGTGTTGACTACTCTAAGATTATTCTAACTGGACTCCCTACTGTCAGATAGATGGTCCTGGGCTGGAGCTAACAGGTTGGGTGTGACTGATAGGGGCAGATTTACTTACCCGGCCCATTCGCGATCAAGCGGCACGTTCTGTGCGGTGGATTCGGGTCTTCCGGCTAATTCACTAAGGTAGTTCCTCCGCCGTCCACCAGATGTCGCTGCTGCGCTGAAGTTCCCCGAGGCCCGCCGGAAATGCACGAGCCTATACCTGGTGAAAGTAAGCGCGAGTCCCGCGACACAATTTTTAAAAAAAATGCGTCGGTTTTTCCGAATCCGTCGGGTTTTCGTTCGGCCACGCCACCCGATTTCCGTCGCGTGCATGCCGGCGCCGATGCACCACAATCCGATCGCGTGCGCCAAAAACCCGGGGCAATACAGGGAAAATCGGCGCAAATCGGAAATATTCGGGTAACACGTCGGTAAACCGCGAATCGGGCCCTTAGTAAATGACCCCCATAATCTTGACATCAAAGGCCTCCAAAAAAGTTTAGGCGTTCAACAGAGTGCTTTGAGCAGCTGATTGTGAGGAGGCTGGTTAGAAGACCCCTTTAAATAAATATTTTCATTAAAAAAAAAACTATTACTTATCTACTTATTTGGGAATACCCATCTAGATGGTTGGGACCACGAAAACAGCCAGGCTCATTACACTACATAACTTTACAGAAATCCATTAAACTTCTATGAATATTCCCGAAAACTATGTTGCATTGCAACCATGTTTGATTCACTCCTATTTATAGAGATATGGGGGGGTTGAATCAAAAAAGATCACAACGTGCCGTACATGGGGGTAACTTTCTCTGTCGGTCTGAAGGTCACGGGACATCCAAAGTGTTGGGTGAATGGAGGAATTAGTTGGGTGGACGGCACTGATATTAGTCCAGAATCTTTTTATTGTATTACAAACAGAAAAAGAAGGAGGTGGCTCTCTCTAGTTCAATTAATCCTTAGTGATTATTAGCATAAAACAGCAATGTCCGCAGTGCTCACCTTAGTCTGATGTCTGACTAGGCCCAACTCAGGGTTATTTTTTGGCCACTTCCACAGACCAGTTGGCCAAAAAACATAATAATGTCAGGTAGCAATGTAGCACTGGGTTATACCCGCGTTAGTTAAAGGGGTTGTCCGAGAGTTATGAAAATTAACTAAAGGTGTCCGGAGGGGGCTGCTTAAAAAATAAAGAACTACTTACCTTCTGGCGCCCTGTGGGTGTCCCGTGTGTAAACAAACATGTAAACAAACATGGCCGCCGGAGCAGCGCTGCATTCAGCTTCCGGCCGGCCGTGGCCGGGCACGCCTATCCGTCCCTATACACAGCATTGTGTATGGGAGCCGGAAGGTTGTCGGGTCCGGCCGGAAGCTGAGTCCAGCGCTGCTCCGGCGGCCATGTTTGTTTACATGGCGCCCAGACCGGAGCATGGATACCGGAGGGCACCGAGAGGTAAGTAGATGTTTATTTTTTTAAGCAGCCCCCTCCGGACACCTTTAGTTAATTTTCATAACTCCCGGACAACCCCTTTAACAGACAACGTATTTCGGGAACGAACGCTTCGTCAGGTCTAGATACTTATACAAGTAGAAGTGTCCTGGGTCATCATCTGTAAAGAGTTTGTATGTTCTCTTTATGTGTTTGCGTGGGTTTCCTCCAGGTCCTCCGGTTTCCTCCCACACTCCAAAACATACTGCTAGGTTGATTAGATTTGTGAGCCACATTGGGTGACAGGAACTGATTTGGCAAGTTCTGTGCAGCGCTGCGTAATCTGTGAGTATCTATCTGTATTAGTATCTAGACCTGACAGACTAATTGTTCTTGTATGCTAAAAGCGTTGGCTGTTAATTATGTTTTTAGATTTTTTTTATTGGATTTTTTATTATTTTCCTGAAATAAAGAAACTTCTTTTGGAACTTTGAAGCTCCTGGCTGATGGCTGTATGACCCCAAGCTACATCGCTATTCAACATTGGGGCTCATTCACTAAGGGACACGCTGCTAACATTCATCGACTGTGCATCTTTTTTGGGGGATTGCACTGCTTGGACGGGTATCTAAAGGTAACCTGTCACCAGGAGACCCATTTTTATCACTCCCCCCCCCCACAGAGCATAGTACATACACTGCCAAAGTGTTTTTGTATAAAAAATAGGTTTTACAGAAATAAACATATGTTATATTGTACCTTTCATTAGCATCTGCTGTGTGACTAGGCACTCGTCCACTGGAGCGGCTGGAAAGGAGCAGTTTCCCCCCCACCCTTGGGAAACTGCTTCTCCATGTGTCCTTTTCAAATATATGAATAACTCCCAGGTGTCTGTGCTTGGTTTTTTCGCTCATGATTGTTTTTTGGCACAGCTGCGCTGGTTTCCACGCGATGCAAATTGGGGGGGGCGTGCCGTCGGACAATCCGACTGATTCGGACTGAGCGCCGTATTTAACTTACAAATTGTGTTGCTAGCCCAAACACTTACATGCACCAGGAAGAAGATGGTGAACTCTGTTGGACCAGAGCGGGGAAGCGACACATGCAGGATATCGGGCGCACGATCTTAGTGAATCGCGGCACAGTGCATGATCGTCAGACAATTCTGTAAGCTCCAGTGGACGGGTAAGTAAATGTGCCCCATTGTTTTCCATATTGGCCAACTGGTTGGTGGCACGGGCCAAAAAATTAACCCTGAGTTCTTCTTTAACTTGTAAAATATAAAAGTTATAGATAATCCTAAGTAATGCACTCATTACTCTCCTGCTATATAACGCTGAATTAACCATATAAACGATTGGCTTATTATAAATGAATTATTTCTGATACATTGTAGCCACCTCCAAGATAATGGCTTCATATCCGCAGAGACTAATGGTGTTATTTATGTTAAATAAAAAAAGGGGAACTTGAGGCTGGAGAAAAAAAGATCTCCGAATAATTGAATCGTTTTTAATTAAACGCCGCGCCGGCAAGAATTGTGGGTAATCATAATGTAACGCTGCGCATCCACAACGTATAATTGAAATAAACAAAATTACAGAGGACTAGAAAGCAATTAATAGTGCGAAGCGTTGGGTGCTCAGACACAGAACATTGGGGGGAAGCGTTTTTTTGACTTGCAGCTGGCCTTTTATATATAATTTGTTCCAATTAGCACATAAAAAAGGAACCTTATTATGTAGCTAAAGTTCTGTCCAGTTGGGATGCCGCATGGCTTGTGACCACCAACATCTTGGCCTCTCTATAGTCACAGCCACTTGGTCACTTGGTCGCATTATACTTCTATTATCCTCGCATGGATCCACTTCTGCATCCTCCCTTATGGCACATTTGCGCCACAAAAGTTACATTTTAAGGTACAGTATCAGGTGTGTAACTAAAAGAGGCTGGGCCCCATAGCAGACTTCTGAACGGGGCCCCCCTCCCGTTACAATTTTTATATTTATACAGACATCTATACACATCATATATACGAACTTATAGTATATACACATCGTATACACACACATAAAGTATTTACACATCATATACACGAACATACAGTATATACACATCATATACACACATACAGTATAAACACATCATATACACAAAGTATTTACACATCATATACACATACAGTATATACACATCATATACACAAACATACAGCATATAAACATCATATACACACATACTGTATATACACATCATATACCCAAACATACAGTGTATACACATCATATACACACACATACAGTATATACACATCATATACACATCATATACACACATACAGTATATACACATCATATACACAAACATACAGTACATACATATATACACACACATACAGTATATACACATCATATACACACATACAGTATATACACAACATATACACAACCATACAGTATATACACACATACACATACAGTATATACACATCAAATGGACACATACAGTACAGACAACCCAAAGCATATCAAATACACACATAGGGGGGTATTTATCGGCATTTGCAATTTGCATATACAGTCTAGCAGTCTTTCCATCTCTATCTCTACCTGCAGTAAGCACATGGTGGAAGTAGACGGCAAGAGATTCCTAGTCCTGCTCTCCTGCTTCCCCTCCCCCTCCTCTTCATCTCTGAGCTGATGACGGCCTGGGTTGTAGTGAACTGTGTGCTGTGAAAGAGATGCAGCCAAATATCTATACATTGTTGCCCCTCCATTCTTTCCAGTGTGGCAGTTCGGGTCCCAGGCCCCCTGACACTCTGGGCCCCGTAGTAGCTGCTATGGCTGCTACCTCTGTAATTACGTCCCTGTCCAGTACAAATCATCTTACATACAAAGCTGAATGTATGTATGTATATCTATGTATGTATGTGTGTGTGTCCACTAAAGGAATCTGCACCGTCGTGTTTATAGTAACCAAATTTTGCACAGTTGTTGCCTGCGACTCAGGGAACATCATAGACCACGTTTGGAGCCGAAATTTTTACCCCACACTTTCCAAAATCCACTTATTAGACACCATATACAGGAGGCAGTTGGAAGCTGAACCGTGATTGGTTGCTGCTCTGCCACAGGTCATTAATATGAGCTCTGAACTGTGATTGGTTACTATAGGCAATGAGTATAAGACGCTTATGTATGAGGTAAGATGGATAGGGACAGAGAGACAGACAGGCTGTGACAGATAGAATATTATTTCTATTTTGTTATAGCTAGGAGCAGTTATTTACTATCCCGGGCAATGCCGGGAGCTACAGTTAGTTACATATAAAAGGTATCTTCCCCCATAGGAAATTACCAGAGCATAAAATATCACAATGTTGTAGGCTCCCGTTTGAGTTTCTTGCTTGCTTATCCACTAACTTCTGTCTTGCTGTGCTTCCGATCCTGGCTACTCACCTTGGGCTTGGTCTTGACTGTAAGTGTACTTCACCTCATAATTGTCACCTGACAATTACTGCTTCTGTACAATTTCTCTTGACCCACATGTGTCAGACATCACCTATGCTGGAGCTACTTCAAGAGGTAGTGACCTGGTGTAAAACTAGTCCACGGGTAAATACCGATACGGTCACTTAGATAACTCCCTTGGGAGTGAACCAAAGGCAAACCGGGATCGGTTAGACAGCGAGTCTACACACTGTTGTCTGGATGATATGTCCACAGTATAGAGGACTGGTGATGATAAGGATCCCAACATATGTAGAATCTCTCTAAAATTGTGAGAATGGGGGTCCGATGTATTCCATATGAATAGAGTGACTAGTCACACATGCCCCCTGCTTTTCTACTCACCTCTAGGGCTATGCCAGAGATAGCCAAGTACAGTACTCTACTTTCATAAGTGGCATAGTCAGTGGGCATGCTTTACCTGCTGCTCCATTCATTTTGTGAAACAATGGAATCTCGTGATCGGTAGGATCCTAATCCCTGGCCGATCCACAAGTTATTCCCTATCCTGTGTATAGGGGTTAAACTGGAACACATCAGACAACCCCTTTAATGTTACATTTTGATGTTGCCATCCTTCAAAAAGAGTTGCATAGACAAAAAAATGTCAATTTTAGTCCAAAAATACAAAGGGGCTCAGGGTCGAGGATCGCACTTTTGTTGGACTGTTCGCCGTTTTCAGGGTTTGCACAGCTGCGACAGGTAATTAACAGGTGTCTGCGCTGGGATTGTGTCTCACAAGATCGGATGGTGGCTTCCATGGGACAGAAATGGGGGGGGAGGGCGTCAGACAATCCGATTTAACTTTCAAATTGTGTCGCAAGACATGCACTACTGCCCCAGGAAGAAGAAGGTGAACTCCGGTGGACCTGAGCGGGGAAGCAACAGGATATCAGGCGCACAATCTTAGTGAATGCACAGGGCATTATATACAGACAATGCACTTTCGGTAAACTCGGTCGGATGGTAGTAAAATGAACCCAAAGGGTTTTATGTTTTATTTAATTTCAAAATTCACATTTTTGCCCACGTCATACCAGGCCGAGCTATACTCTGAGCTGGAACATTGCAGGTAAGTCGCCTATTGAAAGTCTTTACAGTTTCCAAAGTAAATCAAAAAAGTTAAAAGCAATTAAATAGAAGAATATTCAATTTCAGTCTCAAAATGTTCTTCAATTTTTTTGTCTAGATAAAGAATGAAGGCTCGTTTCAGCCAGGCGTGCGGTAATTGATAGGCTCCTGACTGTGAGTGTAGACAGCTCTAAATCTTGTCTCCATATACGGACTCATGTGTCCAGTTAATCAACAGGGAGTACAGTCTGAGCCAATTTGACTTTTGAAAAAAAAGTGATTCCATCTGATGGGAAGAGAAGCCGTTTTCAATATGACCTTTCTTTATGAAACATTGATGACCCTGGTGTCTTATTTTTGACGCCATAATTTTATAGGAGTGTGTGAAGAAAATTGAAAACATATATCTTGTTTTACTACTCTGAAAATAGTGGGGACATTTTACTTACCTGGTCCGTAGGATTTCGCGAAAGTGCAAAGTCCGACGTACAATCTACTGTGCATCGCTTCACAGAATCGTGCGCCGCGATATCTGCATGTGTCGCTTCCCCGCTCAGGTCCGCCGGAGTTCACCTTCTTCTGCCTGTGCATGTAGTCATCGGATGTGACACCATTTGAATCTTAAATCCCGCCTCAGTCCGAATCAGTCGGATCGTCCCCCGATTTCTGCGGCATGAAGCCAGCGCAGCTGCACAAAACTCATCGCCTGCTACACAATCCCCTTCTAATCCTGTCCCAGCCGTGCAATCCCCAAAAACGACAAGATAGTTCCAACAGCAATGCGATCTGCAAACCCTTAGTATAATAAGTCCCCAGAATGTTTATTTAATTTATTAAAATTAAGAAATATATGAACATTGGCCTCTGTCCTCCTTATTACCCAGACCCAATGTTTATCTGGAGACTTTGGGTTCACCACATTATCGTTCCAAAAATTATGCAAAATTTAACATCCTGCCTGTTCAGGCTTCATGTCACCCCCCTGCCGTCGTAATGGATGGCAGAAGCGGTGCTGCTGACTTTAGTTACTTAGTTTTTCATTCGTCCGCACTAGTCTGGATACGGCCTTATTGGCTGTCTTAACTAATTTCTACCCACACCCCTGTCTGTCTCCTGCTGACTTTTTTTCTGGGTTTCAGACAGTTTAAAGAAAGCTAAGCTCCACCACAAATCTACCTATAAAGGTAGATCGGGTGGTAGGTGAATCACTGGGTCATGAGGATCGCCCTTTAAGGCTATCCTCACGTCCCCCGCACTTTTTTGTAAACTTTTATTACCTTAATATGTTTATTTTGTTATGCGGCTACTTGGGCGTGGAGTAGGCCGCATCTGAGGTTACACGAGGCGCTACTTCACGCCTCGTAGCCACTTTACCTTCCTCCCTACTCACCATGTTCGGGGTCGCGCAGTCCTGCTCGATCGCGCGCCCTCGTCCGCCGATCCTGCCGTCTGCGCATGCGCCAGAACAGCAGGCCCGGCCCTGCGGCGTCACTTGCTCCGAAGGCCGGGGTTGCACAGGTGCGGGCCTGCTGTTCTGCGCATGCCAAATGGCGGATCGTCGGACGAGGGCACGCAGCTACGAGCACTGCGCCCGAACATGGTGAGTAGGAGGGTAAAGTGGCTACCGAGGCGTGGAGTAGCCGCCTTGTGTACTGTCAATTGCGGCTACTCCACGTTCCAATTAGCCGCATAACAAATTAACATATTGGGTCAATAAAGTTTACAAAAAATGCGGGGACGTGAGATTAGCCCTTAAAAGGGCTATCCTCACGTCCATTGATTCACCTACCACCCGATCTACCTTTATAGGTAGATTTGTGGTGGTAGGTACCCTTTAAGCTGGCTGTGATGGATAGATGTTTTCTCCACTCACTTCTTTTCTATTGGTCTGGTTTGTCTTGATGTCAGGGGACCGGGCCAATCATTTCCTGGACCGGCTCTTAAATCTCATGAGAGGATTGTCGCCCACTTCTCACTGCTTGCTTAAAGGGATATTCCCTACAACGACACTTTCTTCCATATACTCAGGATAAACAAATAACACATTCTCTAATTCATCACTGTTATTAACAAAAGCTGCATTTCCAGTCTATAAGTCCAACCTATCTCTATCAGTCCTGCGTACATCAATTTCAGGTTCACCCTAGATACGACCAGTAACTTCTGCCGTAGGGTTGGGTGGCGCAATCTTGGATTTTTGTGTGAGATTATGTAGATAGATTTTTGTCTTGTCTATGCAGTTGCCTGTAGCCAAGCTACAAGGAGATAAGTGATCCAGGGGAAGGGGGGAGGCAGGCCATGTAAGTGAGATCAGCAAAGTTGTGTTGTGAATAGGCATCTCATGGCTCTCATGATCTGTGAGATGTAGGGAGCTGTGTTTGCATTAAGCATCTCATGCATCTCTGATCTGTCTCATCTCTAGTGACAGTGTGTTAGTACAATGTCAGAAGCCAGATGAAGTATATATACCTGTTCCCTGATAATCTAGCCACATGGTCACCCCACAGAACTAATGGATAATATCAGCTTATTGTTCTTAGAGAGGCCCCACCCACACTCTGGGATTTTACACTGAGCAGGCTAGAGAGATAAGCAGCTAAAACAGCAATAATACTGAGTAAATTGTAAGTTAGGGGTTAAAATGATCTATTGTATTAACATTACTGATCAACATTGAATTGCGAAATTTTCTTAGTGGGAAAACCCCTTTTGTCTTCTTAAGTCTGCTAGTGTTTTTGGTCTAGGATTGTCTGCCTGCTTCGTGTGCTTGCTTTAAGAAGTCTTCTTTAGAGCTTGCTGGTGTTTTTGGACTTCCATATTTTTGATCTTCTGACCCTTGCCTATCTTTTGACCATCCAATTGACTTTCGATTCTGTACTGCATTGTCCTCTGGGTTTTGACCTCTATTTGTACAACTACTCTTTTGTGTTTGTGTTTTTATCTAATGTGTTTTCACGTGCAGGAAATGAGTCGACTAGTTGTCACCTACCATTTAGGGTAGATGGGCAACTAGCTAGGGATACTGGGACTCGCGCTTTATAGATTGCCATCTGATGGGGAAGAGAAGCCGTTTTCAATATGACCTTTCTTTATGAAACATTGATGACCCTGGTGTCTTATTTTTGACATGCCATAATTTTATAGGAAGGTTGGAAGAAAATTGAAAACATATATCTTGTTTTTACTACTCTGAAAATAGTGGGGCACATTTACTTACCTGGTCCCTAGGAGTTCCCGAAAGTGCAAAGTCCGACGACAATCTACTGTGCCTCGCTTCACTAAGATCGTGCGCCCGATATCCTGCATGTGTCGCTTCCCCGCTCAGGTCCGCCGGAGTTCACCTTCTTCTTCCTGGTGCATGTAAGTGCATCGGATGTGACACAATTTGAATCTTAAATCCCGCGCTCAGTCCGAATCAGTCGGATCGTCCCCCGATTTCTGCGGCATGAAAGCCAGCGCAGCTGCACCAAAATCCAATCGCCTGCTACACAATCCCCTTCTAAATACCTGTCCCAGCCGTGCAATCCCCAAAAACGACAAGAAGTCCAACAGCAATGCGATCTGCAAACCCTTAGTAAATAAGTCCCAGAATGTTTATTTAATTTATTATAAGAATTAAGAAATATATAGAACATTGGCCTCTGTCCTCCTTATTACCCAGACCTAATGTTATAGCTGGAGACTTTGGTGTTCACCACATTATCGTTCCAAAAATTATGCAAAATGTAACATCCATGCCTGTTCAGGCTTCAGTGTCACCCCCCTGCCCGTATTAAATGGCAGAAGCGGTGCTGCTGACTTTAGTACTTAGTTTTCATTCTGTCCCGCACTAGTCTGGATACTGCCTTATTGGCTGTCTTAACTAATTTCTACCACACCTGTCTGTCTCCTGCTGACTTTTTTCTGGGTTTCAGACAGTTAAAGGAAAGCTACCACCACAAATCTACCTATAAAGGTAGATCGGGTGGTAGGTGAATCAATGGGTCATGAGGATAGCCCTTTTAAGGGCTAATCCTCACGTCCCCGCACTTTTTTGTAAACTTTTATTACCTTAATATGTTAATTTTGTTATGCGGCTACTTGGGCGTGGAGTAGCCGCATCTGAGGTTACACGAGGCGGCTACTTCACGCCTCGGTAGCCACTTTACCCCTCCTACTCACCATGTTCGGCGCGCAGCTGCTCGTAGCTGCGCGCCCTCGTCCGCCGATCCTGCCGTCTGCGCATGCGCAGAACAGCAGGCCCGCGCCTGCGGGCGGTCATCTGCTCCTAAAAAAAAAAAAACAAAAAAAAAAAAACTCCGAAGGCCGGGTTGCAACAGGTGCGGCGCCTGCTGTCTGTCTTGCGCATGCCAAATGGCGGATCGTCGGACATGTGGCACGCAGCTACGAGTCAGCTGCGCCCGAACATGGTGAGTAGGAGGGTAAATGGCTACCGAGGCCGTGGAGTATGGCCGCCTTGTGTACTGTCATATGCGGGCTAGCTCTCACTCCAATTAGCCGCATAACAAATTAAGCATATTAGGGTCATAAAAGTTTAGCAAAAGTGCGGGGACGTGAGGATTAGCCCTTAAAAGGGCTATCCTCACGTCCCATTGATTCACCTACCACCCGATCTACCTTTATAGGTAGATTTGTGGTGGTAGGTACCCTTTAAGCTGGCTGTGATGGATAGATGTTTTCTCCACTCACATTCTTTTCCTATTGGTCTGGTTTGTCTTGATGTCAGGGGACCGGGCCAATCATTTCCTGGACCGGGACTCTTAAATCTCATGAGAGGATTGTCTGCCCACTTCTCACTGCTTGCTTTAAAGGGATATTCCCACAAAGACACGTTTCTTACATATACTCAGGATAACAAAATAACACATTCTCTAATTCACTGTTATTAACAAAAAAGCTGCATTTCACAGATATAAGTCCAACCTATCTCTATCAGTCCTGCTGTACACAATTTCAGTTTCCCCTAGATACGACCCAGTAACTTCTGCCGTAGGGTTGGGTGGCGGCAATCTTGGATTTTTGTGTGAGATTATGTAGATAAGATTTTTGTCTGTCTATGCAGTGTGCCTGTAGCCAAGCTACAGGAGATAAGTGATCGCAGGGGTAAGGGGGGAAGGCAGGCAGCACATGTAAAAGTGAGGATCAGCAAAGTTGTGTGTGTAATAGGCATCTCATGGCTCTCATGATCTGTGAGATGTAGGAGAGCTGTGTTTGCATTAAGCATCTCATGCATCTCTGATCTGTCTCATCTCTATGTGACAGTGTGTTAGTACAATGTCAGAAGCCAGATGAAAGTATATATACCTGTTCCCTGATAATCTAGCCACATTGTCACCCCACAGAACTAAATGGATAATACAGTATTGTGTCTGCTTAGAGAGGCCCCACCCACACTCTGGGATTTTACACTGAGCAGCATAGAGAGATAAAGGAGCTAAAACAGCAATAATACTGAGTAAATTGTAAAGTTAGGGGTTAAAATGATCTTTATTGTATTAACATTACTGTATCAACATTGAGATGTGAGAATTTTCTTTAGTGGGAAAACCCCTTTAAGTCTTCTTAAGTCTGCTAGTGTTTTTGGTCTAGGATTGTCTGCCTGCTTCTTGTTGCTTGCTTTAAGTCTTCTTTAGAGCTTGCTGGTGTTTTTTGGACTTCCATATTTTTGATCTTCTGACCCTTGCCTATCTTTTGACCATCCAATTGACTTTCGATTCTGTACTGCATTGTCCTCTTGGTTTTGACCTCTATTTGTACAACTACTCTTTTGTGTTTGTTTTTATCTATGTGTTTTCACGTGCAGGAAATGAAGGTCGACTAGTTGTCACCTACCATTTAGGGTAGGATGGGCAACTAGCTAGGGATAGCTGGAGGACTCCGGCTTTATGGCTCACTCTCTTACCTACCTTTCCATCTATTTTTCAATTCCCTGACATAAACTCATAAATTGCCCATGAACTACCTACTTTGAAATGGCCAAAAAGGGTCTAAAGACCTTCTTAATAGCAGGATGTCAGGATGCCACAGAAGATGGCCTGACCCATAGGTCCCATAAAAGTAAATTGGCCTCAGGTCCCTGTTCTGCCAATCACTGGGTGTTGGCAATGATTGGATAACTAGAGATCAACATTTTTTCTTGTATTAAGTAGATTGATCAATGTATTTGAGGACAAGGCCCCTTTAAACTTTCTTATGGTTAACACATTGGGACATATTTACTTACCCGGTCCTGTTGCAACCCCGCGGTGCATTGTCCGACGGGGATTCGTGTCTGCCGCGATTCACTATGATCGTGTGCCCGAGTTCCTGCATCCGTCACTTCTGCGCCGAGGTCCGCCGGAGTTCACCATCTTCTTCCCGGTGCATGTAAGTGCGTGTCTTGCGTCACAATTCTTAATGTTAAATCCTGCGTATTGTCCGAATCCGTCGGGTGGTCCATTGGCCCTCTGATTTCTGTCGCGTGCAAGCCGGCACCGATGCGCCAAAATCCAATCGCATGCGCCAAAATCCCGGGGGAATTCAGCACAAAACAGAAATCATCGGGAAACCCGACGGAAAAGCATCCGACGGACCCTTAGTAAATGAGCCCCATTGTTTCAACCTCAAAACTGCAGCAACTAAAGTTTTTTGGAGCTTTTTGCAATTTTTTCTTATTTCCTTTGCCATGTTTTTATGTAAATAGTTGACCCTGTTAATACTTCTATTAGCTTCACTAACAGGTAACAAAGGAAAAGCAGGCAATTCACCCTCTGATGCCCTCTAGTGATGAATACAAAACCTCTCTATTGTGTTTGTATTGACTTTCGAAAGCTTTTTGTCATGTCAGTGTTTTGTCATTCTGTCTCCAAGGATTCAAGTACCAATCAAATACAGATTTCATTATGGAGGCATCAAAAGAGGAACTATATATCTTTTTTTTTACTAGTCTGAAAATAGTATGTTTATTTAATTTAATATAAGATTTAAGAAACATATAAAACATTAGTTTTTGTCTTCTTTATTACCCAGACCTGGTGTTGTGATATGTTATAGCTGGTGACTTTGGTGTTCACCAAATTATTGTTGCAAAAATTATGTAAAACATCCATGCCCATTCAGGCTTCAGCACCACCCCCTACCCGTATTAAACAGCAGAAGAGGTGCTACGGACTTTTGTACTTAGTTTTCATTCTGTCCTGCACTAGTCTGAACACTGCCTTATTGGCTTTCTTAATTAATTTCTACCATACCTGTCTGTCTCCTGCTGACCTTTTTCTGGGCTTCAGACAGTTAAGCTGGCTCTGATGGATAGATGTTTTTTCCTCCATTTTTCCAATGTCAGGGGACCGGTTCAATCATTTCCTGTACTGGGACTCTTAAATCTTGTAAGAGGTTATTGCTTTAAAGGGTTATTCCCACGAAGACAAGTTTCTTATATGTACTCAGCATAACAAAATAACACATTCTCTAATTCACTGTTATTTAAAAAATGCAGCATTTCACAAATATAAGTCTGACCTGTCTCTATCAGTCCTGCTGTACACAATTTCAGTTTCCCCTAGACACGACCATATAACTTCTGACTTAGGGTCGGGTGGCGGCAATCTTGGATTTTTGTGTGAGATCATGCAGATTAGATTTCTGTCTGTCTGTGCTGTGTGCCTGTAGCCACGCCCACTTCATGGAGCTCAGAGACTCTCACTGATTACTTCCTGCCATGACATCTTGAGCTGAGAGAGAAGCTGCAAACATGCTACATGCTACAAGAAGATAAGTCATCCGGGGGAAGAGGGAGGCAGGCACATAGATGTGTAATAGGCATCTAATGGACTCATGATCTGTGAGATGTAGCAGGACTGTGTGTGTAATAGGCATCTCAAGCATCTCTGATCTGTCTCATCTCTCTTTCTGTGTCAGTGTGTTAGTACAATGTCAGAAGCCAGATGAAAGTGAATATAAACCCTGTACCCTAATAATGTAACCACATTGTCACCCCCACAGAACTAGATTGATAATACAGTAACGTGTCTGCTAAGTTAGGCTCCACCGACGCTCTGGGATTTTACACTGAGCAGCATTGAGAGTGATAGGAGCTAAAATAGCAATAAAACTGATTAAATTGCAAAGTAAGGGGGTAAAATTATATTTATTGTGTTAACATCACTGAGGGATTGAAATGTGAGAATTTACTTTAGTGGGAAAACCCTTTTAAGTCTTCTTTAAAACTTGCTAGTGTTTTTTGGACTTACATATTTTTGTTCTTCTGACCCTTGACTATCTTTTGACCATCTGATTATCTGTTGATCTGTACTGCACTGTACTGTCCTCTTGGTTTTGACATGTATTTGTACAACTACTCTTCTGTGTTTGTTTCGTTCTCTTTTTACTTATGTGTTTTCACTTCAGTGCAGGAAATGGATGTTGACCAGTTGTCACCCACCATTTAGGGTATGATGGACAACTAGGTAAGGATAGCTGGAGGGGTCCGGCTTTATGGCTCACTCTCCATGTCTGACCTACCTTTCTATCTTTTTTTACATTCCCTGACATCAGCATTGGTCAAATTGGTTTTCATAGAGACCTATCATGTTTTTGGTAACTTTCTAGCAATATTGTTATAAATAGATGTTTTTTACCCATAAACTGCCTATGAACTACCTATTTTGAAATGGCCAAAAAGGGTCCAAAGACCCTCTTTATAGCATATAGTGAAAGGGACTTTTGGGATGTCATAGAATAAGTCCCATAAAAGTAAATTGGCCAATCACTGGGGGTTGGCAATGATTGGATAACTAGAGATCAAAATTTTTTCTTGTATTGAGTAGACTGATCAATGTATTTGAGGACAAGGCCCCTTTAAACTTTCTCCTTCTGGTTAACACATAGAGGAACATTTACTTACCCGGTCCCGTCGCGATCCCGCGGCGTGTTGTCCGACGAGGATCTGGGTCTGCCGGGATTTACTAAGGTTGTGCGCCCGATATCCAGCAGGTGTTGTTGCTGCACCGAGGTCCGCCGGAGTTCACCTTCTTCTTCCTGGTGCATGGAAGTGCTGATCTTGCGACACAAATCGTTTTTTTAATTCCGCGGTTTACCCGAATCCGTCGGGTTGGCCGATGGCCCGCCCCCCGATTTCTGTCGCGTGAAAGCCGGCGCCGATGCACCACAATCTGATTGCGTGTGCCAAAATCCTGGGGCAATTCGGAGCAAAACGGAAATATATTCGGGAAACCCGACGAAAGTGCGGCGTTCGGACCCTTAGTAAATGAGCCCCATTGTTTCAACCTCAAAACTGCAGCAACTAAAGTTTTTTGGAGCTTTTTGCAATTTTTTCTTATTTCCTTTGCCATGTTTTTATGTAAATAGTTGACCCCGTTAATACTTCTATCAGCTTCACTAACAGATAACAAAGGAAAAGCAGGCAATTCACCCTCTGATGCCCTCTAGTGATGAATACAATACCTCTCTATTGTGTTTGTATTGACTTTCGAAAGCTTTTTGTCATGTCAGTGTTTTGTCATTCTGTCTCCCAGGCTTCAAGTACCAATCAAATACAGATTTCATTATGGAGGCATCAAAAGAAGACTCCTACAGGACAAACAGGTCGTATACAACCAAGCATGGAGCATGGAATACACCGCATTAGCTACCACTGATTCTGCAGGGGAAATGTATTAGGACCGTCATTTTACACACTGATTTTGACCCTTTCGCTCCCAGGTTCTTTTGAGATTTTGAAAGAATCAAAGGTCAAATTCTTTACATTTTTGAGATGAACAACTAAAACCTAAATTATAAGATAAAAAAGACACAGATCTATAACTATAAATTGTCTGGAAATAGACACCTGTCGTATTGTCAGAATGGATGTCATTTTTAATGAAAATGTAATCAGGTAATTTTGAATGAAAAAGCACGTAAAGGGGCTTATTTACTAAGGGTCGCGGACCGCACTTTTGTCGGTTTGTTTGCTGTTTTCAGCATTTTCGCAGCTTTGACAGGTATTTTACAGGTATCTGCGCTGGGATTGTGTAGCATGCGATTGGTTTTTGGCGCATCTGCGCTCGCCTTCATGCGACAGAAATCGGCAGGCGGGCTGTCGGACGATCCCACTGATTCGGACAGAGCACGGGATTTATTCAAATTATGTCGCAAGCCAAGCACTTACATGCACCAGGAAGAAGATGGTGAACTCTGTCAGACCTGAGCGGGGAAGCGACACAAGCAGGATATCGGGCGCACGATCTTAGTGAATCGCGGCACAGTGCATTATCGCCGGGCAACTCACTTTCTGTAAACTCCTCCGGACAGGGTAAGTAATAGTGCCCAAAATATTTTTAAGAAAAGAAGCAGAACATTATGGGGGTCATTTACTTATGTGAGTGATTGATTTTGTGGCACAAATCGTTTTTTAAATTCCGTGTTTTTTCCGAATCCGTCAGGTTTTCCGTCGGCCACGCCCCCTTATTTCTGTCGCGTGAAAGCCAAAATCCCGGCGGAATTCGTCTCAAATGGAAAAAGTCGGGAAACCCGACGATAGTGTGGCCGCGGAGCCCTTAGTAAATGACCCCCTATATGTTCTGTACGTCCTAAAGATAACAGTTTAACATGTGTAGAAATCTTCATGCAATCACCAGAACTGGAAATAGCACAAAACTGCATTAATTCTAAAAATTGTAAAAAAAACAAAACAAAAACCATATAAGGTACAGCAATAATGAACATTAAACACAAATTACTATAATAAAATAAAAAATTATATTAATATATTAATATTTTCATGTAAAACTCGTGTTAATATTGACATTGAGACTTTAAACAGACATAAAAATAATATGCAGACCAAAAATTGATTGTATTCACATGGAAAACAATACAAATACTTATAATGCACTGAAAACCAACTGAGAAGTCCTTCAAACCAGTGCATGGAGGGAGAGGGAGGGAGGTAACCGCCAATGGTGTGAATATGATTCAAGGGAAGAAATCTACTCTCCAGCACACACAAAATATATGGTAAAAAATCTTAGTTCCTTTATTTAATCCAGACTGGTACAAAGATAAAATCCAATAACAGCGTAAAAAGTGGGCAAACCTATGTGTTTCAGGCCTTTACATGCGGCCCTTACTCATAGTCTGACAATGAGTAAGGGCCACAAGGCCTGAAAGTTCTTAAGGATATGTGAACACCTTTACAAACCAAAGGGTTTTCTGAGTCATGAAAAGGTTTTCAATTTTATATTCAAATTCCCTAACACACAAGCCAATTTCTAGAATACCAATTTTACACTCTTTCCAAGCCCACATTGGTTACCTTCTGCAGTGCTGAGACTACATATCCCATAATGACTTGCACAGCAGGTTGTGTGTTTCTCCTTCCATTACCTCTCAGTTCAGTCAAATAAAAAAAGAAACACTCTTTTCACAAATTCTATTCCCTTCTTGTGTCCTTATGACTATACTGTAATATAATCAGCCGTTCAGAGCTATACATGTCACATTCATCTCCTGTGTGGCTTCCCAGCTAGTTCACCCTCCCTGTTTGTCAGCAGATCAAACAATCCTCTCCACAAGCTAACCAGAGTCTATTCTCTGTGTGTGCGTGCCCTCACGTAACACTTCCGGCTAGGTCTGATCTGCCTACATGTTGATTAGTGATCAGTATTCGGGTCCAGCAGGTTTAATTGAACCTGTAGCAAAGAAAGTGATTGCACCGATCTTGGGTGTTAGCACTTTAAATGGGTCTATTTACCCACCAGTAACACCCGTGATTGATCTTGGCACTTATCACGGGTGCTAACCTTTACAACCATTTTGGCAGCAACCTTGTTTCGCCCCATGACGTCAATTACCTGTGATTCGGGCAGATTTGCCCACGACATGTAAAGGATAAAAACCTGCGATTGGTGCCACCAATGGAGGATGTCATCAGTGGTGGGGGTAAACTTCTGATTGAATCCCGGTTTCATGTTCCTCAGACCTGAACCTGCAATGTCCGCATTTGTACCGAACATTTTGGGGTCTGCGCACCACTATTTATGACCATCCTGCTTCTCGCAAAGTATGTCAACTGGGAGAAAGCGCCTAGAAGAGACATGTGCTACTGGCAATGGTCTCTCCCCAAGAGGTCCAAAACCGAAATGTAGCCACTGTGAACCCTTTAAAAAGGAAGTACGGAAAACACTTTCCCGCCCTCTTGTGGGCAGACCCAAAGTGTAACTAGACCACATCTATAATCACTTACATATCTGCCTGAGACATAACTGCAATCTGTGCCGAATCCATTTGTTGACTTTGTCTACAGCAAAATCTACACCAAAAAATCCATGTTCATCTTCAGCCTTAAGGGGATTTATCTAGTTTTACGGGCTGTCAGTCATCTTCATATGCCTCCAATTCTTGCTCTGGATGTTAGGCAATACTGAAGATGCTAAATCTAGCGTGACATCTAGAGAAATATACCTAAAATGTAAGTAAACATGATGTTCAATTATTTTTCATTGGGGACTTGATTATATAAAAGCCAAATGTTTCATGGGAAAGAACATATTTTCGGGCTCGGTTGTTGACTGCGCGGAGACGCGTAACTCCTGGTTATTTGTAAATGTGTTTTATGTTATATCTAATTAAACTGGTAAACTGCTGCGGAGAGATTGCTCACCCCGGGCTGTTCTCTCCCGCAGCTCTAATCTACGCTACAGTAATAAATGATGCTGCTTGGGCACATATCACAAACATAAAGTAATATGTCAGATTATTCATTCCCTATAAAATGCACATACAAAGCCATAAATTATTCCGGCAAGTCAATGAAATATTTCGGAAAATTTGTGTTCTACCAACCCAGGGCTTGAATTGATCGGGTAACATTGGGGTCAAGTATTTGCTTCTATATGTACTGGAGAGTGCGTGATCGTGTGGGTGGGCCGATCTATAAACTCGAGGTATTGCAGGGGTGAGAACTTTTGCCCCTCCCTCCACCGAATGGAGAAATATTGGCAAACACTTGCTGTGTGGTCAAAAGAGAGTTTAACCCTAAGAGTAGAGAGAAAACCCTACAACTGTTGTTTGGGATCCCTGAACCTTACTAGTGACTATTTCCTTCTATGAAATCTCAGTTTAAAGGGGTTGTATCAGGGAGAATAGACACCCATGATCACAAG